>JAGGCA010000096.1:5357-16660 GCA_022876805.1 Osperalycus tenerphagus | reverse complement strand
TGGGTCACATCATTGCATCGAACTATTCCGGCGTTATGTTAGTCGCGTGAGGTGATTCGCATTGCGGTGGATACAGATCAGATCAGATCAGACCAGACCCATAATTCGATTATTGAGCAGAGCGAGTGCGATGTCATTAGGCATAATTGAATTGAATTGAATTGAATCTGCTGTACGACGACAAAGCGTTGTCACGTCGCGATGCGATCCTAGACCAGGTTGTGTGTTGACATGTTCGCTCATTAGTGCGATTGCCACCAGGTCACCTGCCACCAGGTCACCTGAGTGACCCAAAGAGGACACACTATAGCTGCCGATGAGAGACTCACCTTCCTTAGGCAGGCTCCTGATGACATTGACGGCAGCTTGGAACTTCTGGTCGAGCGCCATGTCGGCCAGCGACTGTTGATGGTCTGCTGGTTTGCGCGCTGATTTCGACTCCGACATGGTCACAGATATCGACACTCGAATGAGCAAGCAAACTGATCACTGATATTTGTACGCGGAGGGAATACAATTGAACTGATCGTGAACGTAGTCAGAAATACGCGACTAACATGTTTTATTTAGGCCCAAACGAGAACAACGCAGATAGTGGTGCGAACGTCGCACAGTTACTTTAATGATGATCAGAATGTGAAAACCAAAACCAGTTTTACAAAGTAGGGAAGTCCCTCGTCGCGCTTATCTACCTCTTCTTGCGCAATGCTTAACTCTGCCACCACTCCAGTCCCATATATTGACTGAGAGTGACGCTGGCCTTTGGTTTAATTAGCCACTGTCTCTTGACCAATTATGTAATCAATTAATCGATCGGCCACTCAATCACTGCAGCTTTCTGTTCACTGCGCAACCCTGCACCATCTCTTCCATCTCTTTTCGGTGGTTCCTCTTCGAATCGTCTCTTCTTGTATTGACGTTCGTCCTCTCTTTCCTCCCGATCTCTCGGATCACTCGGATTACTGTCGAAACGCGACCTTTTCTCCCAGTGGCGTTCTCGATCTTCATCTCTGAAAACAATTTCATTTTCAATGACAAGGAACTGGTGTGTACGAAACGGCATTTCGATGCCAACATACCTCAATCGGGAGTCATCTCTACCTTTCCGATTCCGGTCTCGGTCCCGGTCTCGGTCCCAGTCTCGATCCCGATTTCGGTCTTTTTCCCTGTTTCTATCCCGTTCCCGATCTGCATTTCTATCTCGTTCGGTATGTCGCTCTCGATCTGTTTCTCTGTCTCTGTCTCTCTCATCACGATATCGACGCTTTTCTCGATTTCTGTCTTCCGCTCGACGTTTTTCCTTCTCTTCATGTCTGCTCTCAGGCAGCACGTCGCTCAATCGTTTCACCTTTGCTTGTGCGTGTTTCCAATGAGGTGGCGTTTCGCTGCCAGATCGATAAGCATCAGGAGGTGGTGTGCGGTATCGCTGAGGACAGTCGAAACATCATCAGTACAATGCACTAATCAACTGAAATAAGAAACATACCCGAAGACCGCGGCCTTTTATCCTGCGTCCCGAACGGGAAATTTGATAATTTCGGGATCTGTCAATCCGCTCGTCAACCACTTCTCTGCGACTCGCATCTCGATCTCGATCTCGGTTTCGATCTCGATCTCGATCTTTGTTTCGGCGATCTTCTGTCGAATCCTGTTTCGGTGCGTTCGTATCCTCTAGAGAACCACCTACAGGACCTCCTCTCATCAGAAATTTATTTGCCGGGATCTCTGGCACTTCTTCTGGCTTCACACTGCATTCCACTTCCGATTCCTCGTCACTTAAGAAAATAATTCAGAATTAGATAAAACTCTGATTCAAAATTCAAGACATAAAATTTCGTCTAAAAGTACGTTTCTTTGTGTGACTTCTTATCCTCCTTCGTCTTCTTTTCCTTCTTGTGCTTTTTGTCCTTCTTCTTTTTCTTCTTGCTTTTCTTCTTGTCTTCAAGTTCACCACTTTCCATACTGGACTCATTTTCAGAGTCTTTAGGTTGCTCTTTCTTCTTCTCTTGCTTCTTCTCTTTCTTCTCTGCAGTACAAATGTTAGCATTGAGCAAATAGGCCAATAATTACTGTCGCTGGTCGACTACCTTTTGGTTTAACTTGAGGAATTAACTCGCCGCAATTCACAATGACGACGTCATCTAAAGGTTTGCTGCTTTTATCAGTTTCCTGGTTCTCAATAGCCGTAACGACATCAATTCCATCGATGATATGACCAAATACAACGTGAACACTGTAACAGGAATTCGATAAGTTACCGTGAACAAATTATAGCTTCGCAAAATGTACCCATCAAGATGAGGAGTCGGCTTGGTGGTTCTGTTTGAACACACAAAAACGGAAGACGATCACAATTAGAATGTTCGACAGGCGGGATTCGAGTGTAATTTACATGAAAAATTGCGATCCATTCGTATCTTTACCACGGTTGGCCATCGAGAGCAAGTACGGCTTGTCATGCTTGAGTTGAAAGTTCTCATCTATTAGAAAATAAATGGCGTGGGTGACTAGCAGAATATCAGCGGCTCACCTTTGAATGTTCCACCGTAGATCGATTCGCCTCCACGACCATTCCCTGCAACAATCAATAAGGCAAAGATCGCGGTGATGTCACGCGAAGCAGATTCTGGTCGAATTTCGTACCCATCGAGAAGTCACCTCCTTGAATCATGAATCCTTTGACGACACGATGGAACTTGACATCCTTGTAGTGCAACGGCTTACCAGTCATCTTGCCGATGCCCATCTCGCCTGACGAATATGCAATTTTCCATTAACTCGAGTCTCAGCCGAATAATAGGTCCACTTACCGGTGCACAGACATCGGAAATTGTCGCAAGTGATCGGACAAATATCGCTGAACAGCTCGAAAGTGATCCTCCCGGCTGCAATCAAAATACCGGTGATGAGCGTCGAAGATGAAATCGAGGCGACCACTTACCAGGTTTGCCAGCAACTTCTAGGTCGAAGAAGCACCTCGATCTGTATTTATCGCTGATGGTCATGCTGACTGATGATTCGACAGTGAAATAACCAGAAAAGCGGACACGACAAGAAACGCTTCCTGATAATTTCGAAACAGATGCGGAGGGATCGTGAAGTGAGCGCTAAATTCGAATATTTATTAAGAAACCAGACAGTGCCAGTACACTCATCGATAATAAAAATGACGTGCATTAGTGAGAGTAATTAAAAAGATTTACGAGGTAAAATTAAGCGCAAAGACGAATTGTTTTGCCACCGATCACGATCAGGAAGTCTTCATCCTGGAGTGTCTTGAGAGCGTCTTCGAACATGTCTCTAGTGACCATCAGTTCCGAGCCGGCTCTCAGTTCGTGGAAAACCGTCTGGAACTGGAACTGTGCATATTCTTGGCCACTCTTCTCGGAGCGCATTGACTGCAGCAGTTGCTTGATCGCTGCGGCAACCTCCGCTCTTCTCTTTCTCGATGTGGCGCTCATGCCAGTGGTCAGGATGGAGATGTCAATCTTGCCAGATGCTGGATCAGTGGCCGATTGCTTGATGGCCTCGCGATGCAATCGGCGCGCCTCTTCAACGTCACACAACTCGACCACACTCGAGAGTCGCATCCTGGCATGTGCTTCGCTCAGTCGGATGAGTGATTCAAGTTGGCGGGGGTATGCGCTGATTTGGCCTTTACCGGAACCAGCTTTGCGCATTTCTACGTACGCGTGAATGAGAGCCTGATTAGCTTCGGCTGACAGTCGAGGATGAACGAAACTGCGAGCGTAAGCAATGTAATCTTTCAGCAAACTGATGTCCATGAATTCCTCTTCTTCTTCTTCGCGTGTACGGTAGTACAGCGACACCAAATGACGACCGAGGCGGCGATCATAAGTATCGTCTTGCGGATCCAGCAGAAGGAAAATCAAATCAAATCTGAAATTTTCATAGAAATGTAAGTGAATATTAGAATATCCACTCAAATAGTCGAATCACTCAATAATCACCTGGAGAGCAGAGTGTGCGGGAGCTGAATGTTGTCGATGATGGTCTTGTTCTTGTTCCACTCGGACTCCACTGGATTAGCAGCAGACAGAATGGAAGTGCGAGCATTAAGCTGACATACGATGCCGGCTTTGGCAATGGACAAAGTTTGCTGCTCCATCACTTCGTGCAGCACTGACCGAGTCGAGTCGCTCATCTTATCGAACTCGTCGATACAGCAAATACCGCCATCGCTGAGCACGAGAGCACCAGTTTGCAGCACCAGTTGACGACTGTCTGGATCTTTGGTGACATAAGCCGTGAGACCGACAGCAGACGAGCCTTTGCCACTCGTGTATTGACCGCGTGGCACCAAATGGTATACGTACTGCAGAAGTTGAGACTTGCTGGTGCCTGGGTCACCGCAGAGCAGGATGTTGATTTCGGATCGAAAGTGACGCGATTTTGGGTTGTTGTCCAGATTGTAGTCCTTGCGAGTGCCGCCGAACAGTTGCAAAAGTATGCCTTTCTTTATGTCTTCATGCTCATAGATGCTCGGTGCCAGTGCGTGGGCCAACCGTTCGTAAATGTCCGGCAAAAGTGACAGTGCTTTGATCTTGTCAATTCTGTCGACGCTGAAGTTGCATTCCTTGGTGTCATCATGCAAGCGCTTCGTGTCGATCTTGCGGAAGTGAACGACATCAGCGTGTGTGCGGTAAATGGACTTGACGTTGCGCTGACGTGGGTGGACACGTACCGGAGTGGCTCGATAGATCCCCGTGATAGTGACACGATCACCAGGCTGGACAGCATCAACCAAATCGGCACAGGCGTACAGCAAAACAGTGTATGGTGTCTGTCCGGCAGGCATATCATCAGGCGATTCCTGGAGCTTGATCTGCTGCTTGTCCACGAACTGAGAGCGGTTGTGAATCAAGCGGAACGAGAAGTTGGTGTTGCATGTTCTGCATAGATGTGGTTCGGGTATTCGACCACGATCAACCTCGATAACTGTGGTCGCGCTGCAAACGCTGCACTGAAAGAAGGCTTCGCGCATTTCTGGAATGATGTTCGAGCAGCGAATGACCATCCCCGAAATCGTGATCAACTGGTTGATGTCTTCGGGATTCAAGCTTCGGAGACTGCTTGTTTTGATTACGTTAAATGGCCGCACGTTGATCTGGTGCGGGAGCTGAGCATCGGGATAGAGGCTGAAGAACACCTCATTGACAGCCATGTCAAATGTCGGAATCACTTCCTGAGGGTAGCAAACCAGTTGCCGGTACAGATCGGCATCGAACTGTTGCAAATGATGACAGTTCACGTTCAGAAACGGGTCCTCGAGCGTGTGAATTTCTTCGAGTTTCTGCAAGTAGACCGGCGTCTGCTTAGTGGTCGTCTGCATGTCGTCGATTTCCATTGCATTTCGAGGCTGCAGTTCATCATAGTCGAGCGAGGCGACATCGAAATCGGGACAGTAGAGAAACTTCTTGAACTTGTCCTTGCAATGACTGATGGCAACATCCGTGCCCCAAATGACAAGTTGAGGAATGGCGCTCGACTGCGAGTCGCTCGTGACCCGGGCAGCTGCGTCGCCATCAGCAGGCTCGTTCTCACCGACAGTGATCTGTCGTACCTTCTTCTGCTCAGAAGTGATGTCGACGCGACGTCTGAACGAAGTGATGCCACTCCTGAGTGTGCCCGGCGAACGAACGTTTTCCTGGCTCGAGCCATAGTGCAGCGGCGAACTCAGGTCGATCGGGTCGCTCAAGATGCCGATGTTTGAGGCTGAGCCGAGAGCTGGTCCTTTGCTGCGGTCGCTGCGACGCTGGTCGACTGTGCTCTGCGATGAGAGCAGGTCGCAGGCACTCTGCGGGCTGAGAACCGGAGACTTGGCTTCAAATGCTCGTCCTCGTCCACGTCCTCGTGATGCCTGCGACCCGGTCTTGCTTCGATGGCTCGATGCACTTCGTCGCGAACTTCTCGATCCTTGAGATGACATTTTTGGTGAATCGAGAAGAAGTGAGAGAAATGAGTAAACGCTCGTGGGAATGGTGGGCTTTAAATGAGACAATGGGACACAAAAGGACTCTGGCGCGAAAATTGCGACACGTGACTGGCACGAGAGAGACGTCATCAGGCCAACACGTGCGAGGCGTCCATCGTCATGAATTCGCTCAGATTACTGGCAAGGTTTCTCCCAGTTCATTGCGAATACAGTCGGCATCTACTGCTTCATCAGTGCCGTTCGTGTCACGCCAAATCGAGTGCTGACAGCCAAACAAATCATGTCGAACCTGGTCGATCACCGAGCTCGCATCCTCCCGCATCCACCAATTTGCCTCTCAAACAACTGCTAGAATTGGCCACCACTGCCGAGGAGGATGACAGCAGTGACGTGTGGACCACGCAGGCACACGGCGGTCCAGTGGTGGATCTGCGCCGTGTACAAAGCGATGTCATAAGGAAACCGAGACCGAGGATTGATCCGCGCGACACGACCGTTCTCTTGTTCCCGGGCCAAGGAACGCAGTTCGTCGGCATGGGAAAGGACGTCATCGACGTGCCTAATGTGGAGAAGTTGTATAACATCGCCAGCGAAATTCTTGGTTACAACTTACTGCACCTGTGTCTGAAAGGACCCGAATCGGAACTGGACCGTACGCAGCATTGTCAGCCAGCCCTCTTCGTCACATCCCTCGCTGCTGTCGAGAAGTTGCGCCACGAGAAGGTGGGCGTCGTCGAGAATTGTGCGGCCACCGCTGGATTCAGCATTGGCGAAATCACGGCTCTAGTATTCGCGGGTTCCATCAGGTTCGAAGACGCTGTTCGACTGGTTAAGATTCGTGCCGAGGCGATGCAGTACGCAACTGAAGTGGTGCCTAGTGGCATGATGACCGTATTCTATGGAGCTGATGGAAAAATTGAGTTCGCATGTCGTGCTGCCACTGAGTGGTGTATAAGGACTGGTATTAGCGAAGGAGAAGCCGTTTGCTCAGTGGCCAACTATCTATTTCCTCACTGCAAAGTCATCGGTGGTCATCAAGAAGCACTCAAGTTTATCGAAGTCAACGCCAAAGACTTCGGAATCAAGCGCACCAAGCGATTACCGGTGTCTGGCGCGTTTCACACGAAACTGATGAAACCTGCTCAAGAAGTTTTTAAAGAAGTCATAAAGAAAATACAGATCTCGAAGCCATTGATTCCGGTCTACTCGAACGTTGACGGGAGGAGATATCGCGACGCCGAACACGTAAGGAAGCAGTTGGCCGAACAGATATGCAAGCCAGTCAAATGGGAGCAAACGATGCACGTCATATATGAAAGGCCTCGAGATATGCCATATCCAGTCACGTACGAATGTGGTCCTCGTCGGACACTTTTGACTATGCTGACTATGGTAAACAACACAGCAAGAAGAACCGCTTATCACGTTGATGTATAGATCTCAAAGGACAAATTCAGTTTATTTCGTAAACGCAGTTAGTTATTTTCCAGATGAACCGAATCCGTCTTGTCCGCGATCGGTGGTGTCGAGATCTTGTACTTCGACCAGTTCCGTTTCAGCAATTTTCTCGCAAATAAATTGAGCGATTCGATCTCCTCGCTTCACTTGGAAGTCTTGCTTGCCGAAATTGTACAGAATGACGAGCAGATCGCCTCGGTAGTCTTCATCGATGACACCCGCTCCAACATCGATAAAATGATTCCAAGCGAGTCCCGATCTGGGCGCCACCCGACCATAGCATCCACTCGGGATGGCCACCTGGATGTCGGTCTTCACCATCTGCTTGCCCATGGCTGGCACGATACAGTCGCAGGCACTAGGAAAAAAACGGTAAGTGAGCAAGCTGAAGATTGAGCCGATTCTAACTGGTCACAGAGCCGTACCTGTACAGATCATATCCTGCCGCCCGTTCGCTGCCCTTGGTCGGTCGAAACGCGTTCGAAGTGACACGCTTGAAGCGCAACACTTTCTTGATCTCTTTACACACCGGCATTCTCGGTGACAAAGCCAGATACAGAAGCAACAGGTCGATACCAAGAGCAGACCAAATGCTTGCCACGATCACGACCAGGACAACGGCGCACAATCGCAATCAATGAGCGCTTGCCGCGCTCTGCAAATTCAAAGCTTTTCATCATTGCCGCCACTGGGAACTCGTGTCTCGCGTCAAGTTCGGCAATCAAGACTTCGCACACCATTTAAACGAATCAATCGTCATTTAATTTGGGTAGTTTACAGATCAGTTGAGTCCAAAATGGACATAGAGTAAGCTAAATCCCAATAATGTTCGACTTGATTATTTCTGAACTGCGCTCTGGCAAAACTTTCGTTCGGTGCCGCCTTAAACTTGAGTTCGCCGAACGCCTTGTTCTTGGTCTGTCCCTCCCAGACCAATAAACATTTATTCTCGATCTTCTCGCCAGACTCCGTCCCGTCTTTGGACGCCTGCTCTTCATTCCACTTGATTCTGTTCAACATGAGTCGCTTGAATTTCTTCTGTTGTTTGGGACCACCTTCGACGACCACGACGTTGATGTTTCGATACAGAACGACCAGTCCGGTCATCAGCAACTGTTTCGCGTTCATTTCAACTTTGAACTTCTTGGCGGGTGCATTCAAGTTGAGCACTCTGTAAACAGCTACATGAACCCCAAGAGTTGTGTCTTCCTTGACCTTGTTGATTTTCTTTTGTTTCTTCTGTTCCACGGTCAGCTTCCTGGCTGCGTTCGCTTCTTCGTGCGCCTTTTGTCTCTTAGCCATCTGTTCCCTGACATGTGCTTCGATCTTAGACGGATCTTGCACAGCCTGCGTACCTAACACTCGCATCATGTTGGACAGTTTGACTTTGGGTTCGGGTGGCGGTTCCAATCCCAAACGAATCTTCTCCTGTTTATCCTTCCACGCTTCTCTTCTGTTCTGCCTGCGCAGTTTCTTGCTTTCTTTCTTGGTGAGAAACACAGGCAACATGACTGGTTTGGTCGGTTCACTGGGTGGCTTCATCTGTGTCGGATGCTCGACCAGATGCGTGATGCCGTCGTACTTATCCTCTTTCTTCTTGTCAGTCTCAATACACGCCTCGTAACTATTCTGCTTGATGACAAAGCTATCCCACCATTCTATGTCGGGCACTTGATCCTCTTTCTGCGTTAAAACAATACAGTAAGTTCCGCACGTCCGATCAAGTCGTCCAGATCTGGATGGCCCAGAGAAAAATCGAATCGACAGTTCTTGAATAAGTAATCTAAACTTACCGTCTCTTTCTTTGGAACGATAGAGCTAAGAAGCGCCAAGCGAGCGGCAGAACTAATTCCAGTTTTCTTCGCTGCTTGGGCGATCTCTTTTTGTAACTTCTCCAGTTGAGCCTTAAACAGAAAATAGAAATTTTAAGTTCAAATATTTCAAAAAATGACCATCTTGCCTTCGCTCGTAATCTCTGCGCCAACGTCTCAAAAGTTCCCTTCTCATGGAACTTGAATGTTCTCTTCGACCTGGTGGGCGCCTTCATCTCGACACGAGCATCGAAGAAATTCTGCTCAGCGCACTCTTCGGCGGGCTTCTCCTGGTTCAACTTGATAAACTGTTCCCGTTTCTGTGCTCTGATGTTGGCTTTCAAGGTCGGCATTCGCTGAATGAGCTGCACTTCTTTGCCAGTGACATCAACAGTCCGGCCTTCGGCATTTAAGATGAGCGGAGTTGGCTTCGACAGTCTACCAGCAGCCTCGGTCGACGAGTTCGCGTTCGGCGAAATGACACCGACAGACGGTCGATTCGCGAGTCGCGCTCTGATTTGTGCCGTCAGCTCGTCGATCCTGGCCTTCGTGTCTGGTTCCTGTCGCTGACCCCACTGCTTCTTTGTCTCCTCGATGTCCCTCTGGGCCTTGGCCATCATCTCCTGTATTTGGAACTGGCCAGGAGATGGTTGCGAGGCGAGCATCCCTTCGACGGCACCTGGTTGGATACCGAATCGAGATCGTCGTTCGCTGACTGAGTCCATCTTGATGTCAGGTTTCATCGAAGTGAGCAGATAAATGTTAATGAATTGAACAACGAAGACGATGGGGACCAGCAGGAGTGAGGAGACGAACTCCTGCGCCACCTGACGGTGACATTTCCTGGTCGCGGCGGCGCCAAACGGACGATTGTCACCTGGTTCCCCAATTCTGGTTCCCAAGTCTCGTTTTAATTGCGCTCTCCATGGATCCGCAAGCTCTCTGTATTGACTTCAATGAAGCGTTCGACGATGATGACAAGGAGGATGAAGAGGAAGAACAGCTGAGACAACGAGAGGTTAGTAAATCGAACACTCAACATGATTGTTGACGTGGAGCACTCATAAATGTTCTCTGCTTGTTTAGTTGAACGGCTTGCTGTCGAACGCGTTCGATGATCTCAGCTCGATTAGCGAGCTCGATGAAGATGAGGAGAACAACGATCCTGATGACGATGATGGTGCACACTCGTTACGAGATGCTTTTCACTTACAGTCAACACCCCGACCGGCACCCATCACCAATGAAATTTCCATCAGCAACAAAATACGGTTACTACAACACCGATTGACGGCCAAGAATGGTGACTATGAGGGTATCTGCTACAAGTACAGAGAAGAAGAGAAGGTCAAGAAGGCGAGAGAGGCGGAAAATGATCTACTATTGGGAAAGATCGCGGCGCTCGAAATCCAGCTCAATGCCGAGACTGAAGCTAAGGAAGAGGCAATGAGGAAGATGATCGTGGCTGAGTCGACCATCGAATCTCTGCAGTATCAAGTCGCTGAAATGGGAAAGAGCGAGTGCATGGTCAGGGTGAAAGACATGCACGAGTCGGTCGTGGCCAATCTGAAAGAGAAGTATGAGATGCAAGTCAGTGGACTCAGAGATGAGTGCAAGGTGATTCGCCGGCAATTAGAAGATGCAAAAATGGATGAAGAATCGAAAATTAATAAGCGAGATCACGAACAAATCCTCAAGCAAGGAGTTGAAAATCTGAAGGAGAAGTACGAGAAGCAAATTGCGGAACTCAGAAATGAGTGCAAAACGATTCGCCGCCAATTAGAAGATGTGAAAAGGGATGAAGAATTGAAAATTAATGAGCGAGATTTTGAGCGAATACCCAAGCAGGAAGTTGACAATCTGAAAGAGAAGTACGAGAAGCAAATTGCGGAACTCAGAGATGAGTGTAAGACGATTCGCCGCCAATTAGAAGATGTCAAAAGAGATGAAGAATCGAAAATTAATAAACGAGATCACGAACAAATCCTGAAGCAGGAAGTTGACAATCTGAAAGAGAAGTACGAGACGCAAATTGTGGAACTCAGAAACGAGTGCAGGACTATTCGCCGGCAGTTACA
>JAGGCA010000082.1:7708-19473 GCA_022876805.1 Osperalycus tenerphagus | reverse complement strand
TGGTTTCTGTATGTTATTCCGATTATCACAACAACAATCCCCACAACGCAACCTGGACCTGGACCCGGACCCGGACCCACAGATTACACCTCAACTCACCTGAACACTTTCCGCATTTTCTACAACATTTTCGTGACCATTTCCAACTCGTAAGTGATTCGCGTTTCTCAATATTAATGTCCACAACATTCACGAGAGGAATAAAGAATACGTGTGTACGATGATGTGATATCGGCCACGTTAATTAGATGCGTGGTGATTAATTGAGAAAGTGGCGTCATTTCAGCGATAGAGCTCGTGGAAAGTGAACGTGAAGTGCACATGAAGTGAACGTGAACGTGAACAGTCGACTGAACACCTCACAGTGAACAGTGAACAGTGAACAGCTTGGTGCAGGCCGAACAGCTCGCCAGGATGATTGGCAATCTCCGTGCTCATCTCTGTTGGTCTTTCTCTCATCTAAAACAATTACTTTGCTTTGCTTCGTGGCCCGGGGCAAGCCAGCAAGATAAACATGCACGCACCAGGTCTTCATGGTGTATAAAAATGGAAAATGAGAGGAGGTTAAGAAGGGTGTTGAATTCATGGGAGGTGAAAAAGATGATCATGATCATGATGATGGAGTGAGGCTCATACATATCGAGCTTCATCCATTTGCGAACGCCGTGCAATTGCCGTATCAGTTTTCCAGATATGAAAATTAGACTCAATCGAGACCACGATTGATAGCTGGCGATAATCAACGCTGCATTATTGAATTTATTTCGAGGCGAAGACTCAGCTGAACCGACGGCCAAAGACCTCGACTTCTTCGTCTTGTTTTATTTTTTAACCAAGGGCCAGGCAAAGAGTTGATGGACGCATTTGTTGGGTCTCGCGAGTTCGCCTCTCACCTTGTTCATGCTCGTCCTAGTCCTCTGCCGATTTGGATTCCCGGTCGCGGCGTCGCGTCGTAAAACGCAATGCCAACTTTTATCGTCGTATAAAACGTTACTCGTTACTGGTTAACTCGTGTCTGTCTGTCTGTCACCGTCTCTCGCCGAATCTCCTCCAAGGCTCTGTCTCTTGTTCTTCTGTCCTCCCTTTATTAATATGCAAATTCGTGAACTTGATTGACGTAAATTACATAATAAATTGGCTTGTATTTGGTAAACTCGACCTCGCTGTCTTGTCTGTGACTCTCGATTCGGTAATCAGCTTTCCGATGACGATGACGGTGGCGCGAAATGCTCGGCGACTGGCAATCGCCGATCCGCATCTCCAATTTCGAAGCGCCTCGCCTTTTACGACTACTAAAACTTAAACGTCGAGCATTTAAATGAGAGACGGCTATTTGGAGAGACAGCTGAGCAGATCCGACCATGTATTTTTGCAAAGACGCCTAATTTTGTACGTGCTCCGTGCTCTATCTCGTATGAAGTTTACCGTCTGTCCGTCTCTCGACCGCCGTCTCGAACTGAAAAATTGGGCAAGTCCGAGCAGCACAAACTTGCGTAGCTTATTTGCCTATTAACTTTGCATTATTGTGCAATGTTTTGTTTTCGCGAATGTCGTGTGATAGATAAGAGAGCTGCGAACGACGAATGTTTGCGTTCAGGCCTAACTCCAGTTCAATGTCGCTGATGGAGTGCCTCTCGAATGCTGGTGATTCGATCATGAATCGATGGCTCGGCTCGGCTCGATGCCGTCCGACACAATGGTGAGCCGGCAGTAATGATGTCGAGGTTAAACGATCGCATCGGCACACGGTGAGCACTTCCACTTACAATCGTTGGCCAATTCGGCAGGTCACGCAATGGGTGTGGTGCAGTGGCCATTTGGTAAGTGCGACGAGTGGAAGTGGTGCGTGTTTGGTGCACGATGGACGCACGAGACGAGTGGCCGATAAACTCGTTAATTGTCAACGAGATCAATAAAAGCACTCGACAGTGGGAACAAAGAGCAACACAGAACATAGTTTTGTCAGTTTTGTCAGTATTGTCTACGTGCTCTTCATTCTCATCTCATCTCATCTAGCAGGTGGTCTGCCATCGATGCATTACGCATTACGGATATGTTGACTTCATTATAAAATGGATTATGTAGATTAGAGCGTGCCATCGAAACGTGCTCATCGAGTTCGGGCTCACTCATTCATGCTCAAGCAAGTATAATGAATGAGCGACCGACGCAACTCAAACTCCAACTGGCACTCAACTCAGCTCAACCTCCACTATTTGAGACCTTTCCTGCTGCATTCATTTGCTGTCCCATTAAAACAGAGAGCTCTTAAATCTGCTTGAATTATGATTGTTCATCACATTGGCAAATCATTGCAATAACAAAACACAACGCAATACGAGCTGATCGGTGCGCTGTGCGAGTGGCAATGGTGATGTGGTGGTAGTCAGGAGGTGATCGTGATGGTGATGGTGAGTGATGCGAGACGAGATGCGGTGCGATATAGGATAAATTGGATGGAGAGCCGAGGGAGCGGAGACACATCACTGATCTGGCTTTGCCTCCCTTTTTCTGCCACCGGTCTCCTCTGCTCGCTTCACGGACCACTGCGCCGCATCTTATGATTTGATGAGCTTCATCGATGGTCCATATCGCAATCTCATGATCACCGTCATGATTCAGGTAGCGGATGGCGTTGCGTGGCTACCGCGGTGCTCGGCTCGATGCTTGACGGTCGATGCAGATGCGAACGTTGAGCCATTCCCAGGAGAAAAGAGCGGCATCAGAGATCAGATCAGATGGATGACTCGCACTCTGATGCGATGGAAACGGAAACAAACAAAACGAGTGACGCTCTTGCGACCATCGGACCGAGTGCGGTGGACGCGCACTGGATGACGGTGACGGTCGATGATGTAGAAGATCAGATGCTAGTCTCCAGTCTCAAGTCGCTTGTTTCAGCGATGATGAGTCTGGTCGATAAGTGATTGTAGAGCCTGCATCACGCGGTGATGGGGTCACAGATGGGTCAACAATGGAGAATATATCATGTCATAGAGAGGACCACCTGATGAGAGCTTGAGAAACTTGATCCATCGTTTTGGACCACCTAAGCAGGTAAGGCAGACTCTTTCCTAGCCATGAATTTTGAGTGCCAGGCATCACATCGACACGCCTCCACCATTTTTTAATTGATATTCTCGCATCAGACACACCTCAACACTTAATTATAGGCTTTAAAATCGGTTCCCCTTCTCCTCTCGCCTCTCAACTCTGTTCCATCCCTCTCGGTCTCCCTCGACGTTGTGTAAACATGCAATTTTGTAAAACCAACACCAGGACAAAACCTGTTATCAAGGCGCTCAACACTGCAACTGCATCACCATCCATCAATAAACGAGGGTCATCAAACCATTAAATAACATCGAATGGCAGCCCATTCAAAGTTGCATAAGTTGAGCGTTTCGTGTTCACTACCATTCACCATTCACCATTCACCATTCACCATTTACCATCCGCTATTGAGAATTCAATCATCTTCACAGCTCCTTTCTATTAGCTCCACTCATCGAACGTATCCTAACCTTAATTGCTTTTCTCAACGATAACAATTAACGATGACGATGTCGTATCAGTAATACTGATTCGGTATCGCAATCGAAAGCGATTGGCAAGCATTCGTTACGATGTCCGATGTAATTGAAAGGGCAACGAAATCGAGATGTGAAGAAGCGATGATTTGCGAATGCTGTTGGAAGTGTATCTCTTCTGTCAAGTGACAAGAATGTCAGTCGATCGGCGCCGTCCCGCAATCAGGGATGCGATCGCACTCGCCAAATGTTGCTTCCGCTGTCGATGTCGACAAGTGCCAAAAGTGCCAGTTTGAAAGTAAAAATAAAACAGCCCAGATAAGCTTCTCACACTCATTCTTACTCTCACTTTCGTCGCGTTTCCATTACATAATTTTCACTATCGCTTTGAGCAACATGCACTATAAAAAATGAGGCTGCTCGCAACGCACGTCGTCATGCAACTCGCTTCTCTTCACTTTGGTCAAGTTTACTTCTAGCTGCAAATTGCTCTGCGATCATCAAACTTTCATGTGACCAACCAGCGCGGTTCATCAATTGAGAGCAATGTGATCATATCGTCGACCGGATGTCGACTTCACCATGACCACCACAGTTCAGTTAACTTGATGAGAAAATGCACAAATCACATCACCAAATTCGTCATGGACACGGACATCGCGACAACCATTGAACGGGCGACGAATAAACGAATCTGATCCGTCCAGCGACACACCACCATCAAATGGGACAATCTCACTGTGCTTACCATTGCTTTCGAGGCACTTTTATTTGTTTCAAGGCAGCCCGGAACTTGAAAAACAGCCGCCCGTAACATAATTATAATTATAGCCATAATAATGAGCACCTTGTCACTATGAATAGGCATCGATAATAATAATAATTGAAAACCATCAAATTTCGATAGAATAATTCAAAAATCACATGTTCGTTACATTGGTGACTATCATTTTGTTGTTTTTTTTCATTAATTTCGTCATATCGTCATCAATTCAATTCGAGACAGAGCACGTCGAATTGTAAACTGAAACAAAACAAACAATAATCGAATTCAAACATTCAATGATTTCACAATTAACCTTGAAAAAGAAAAACATCAATATCAACCTCTCAAATTTGCTTATTTTCTCTCTTTCGTATAATCAGTAGTCATTCATTTAAAGGAATTCGTTCGATATTTTTTTTCATCGAAAAAATATAATTGGTTGCATTCATTAATGATTCAAGAGATTCAAGACTACGACTTGGATCACGACCATAATTATCATTAGTGAGCAGCAATTCATTACTTCATAATTGCACCTTCATAAACTTACTATATTGGAACTAATTTTTCTTTCTTTTGATAACGACCTGATTGGCAATTAATAATCAACTTAATCAGATATCAATCTAACTACATTTCGGTAAGGAGATTAGATAGACAGCAAGAAAGACAAGCACGGACAATGAGCAGTTGCCTTGATTCCTGCTTTCAGCTGAGACCAGAAAGAAACTTGATAGAATAGCAGATAAACAAAATAAAATTGAAATCCAAAGAGTGTATGTGTGTGAAATCACTTTCGAAATCATCTCAAGTTGATCGAGTCGAACACAATTCGGGTTAAGGCACCGCAACATTACGATCATGTCGTTGTCAATCGCTTCTGTTGTGTTGGTCCTTTGGCTTAAGTGGTTAGTGATCAGAACGCATTAATGGCGCTTAAATTGTTTTGGGGTTTGTTTGGTTAATTTGATGAATACGAGTTGTGACTGCGATCACTTATGAGACTCGCTCCCCATTGAGAGGAGGCGTCGCGCATAAAAGTAAGTGAAAGTGAAGAGACATTTAAAAAAAGAATCTCCAATGAGCATCATCACAACATTAAACTGATAATTCGACTAACACCACTTCGGTAATGAAGCGAAAAGCGAGGGAAATAAGTGAAAAAGAAATGAGTTTGATCATGTCGTTTAAGCACTGCCGATGCAGTCACACATCGCATGCAAGACCAAGTCGCTGATTCGCTATGTTCATATCGCCAATAATGAATATCGTGATCATGATTATTAGCTTGGCACTCTTCGTGTTTGTGTCACAATAATTGGCATCACTTTGAAAAGGAACATCATTCAGTATTGTGGAGCCCCATCTGAAAAAACGAAACAAAATCAAATCACACATGAGTGTGACGCACCAAAGAAGGAGAGGTGATGAGGTGGTGATGACACACCAGCGAAGCACTCACCGTAACTTCCTAAGGCGTGCTCCGTCATTCGAAGACATAAAGACTCGATATGGTTTATGATCTGATCAGACTCGTTCACCGACGACAATGATGACGATGACGAACTTGAAGACGGAAACGGAGCTGAGGTGACGTGCGGGTGCACGGGAGCAGATTGAGTGCGGTAGATTGGCATGTGGGACCTGAACTGCTGCGACAAACAAACAATGAGCATAGTGCGTAATAGCGCGCGGACACTTCACTTGACTCACATCGTGGAAGCTAGTCCGCTTGAGCATGCCGTTCGAGGCTGTGTATTGATATGGGTCTTGGGTATGAATGGCGAGCAAACTGCCCATCGAGGTCGGCATGTATTGAGTGGGGTAGTCGTAGTCGAGCCCGTTCATCGACGTGATGCGTTTCCGGTTTGCAACAGAACCAGCTGTTGAATTGAACACAGCATGGGACACGCCATTCGACATCGAGATCGCAGCGCTGCTCGTAGTGACTAAGTTGTTCTGACTCCACCGGCTGTTGGAGAGAACACGTTAGCGGTAATGTGCCGAGAGGCAATGTGGAACGTCGTACCCTCGGAAATACCCCTTGTCAATTGAGCGTCTCGGCGCGAACTGCCACATTCTCTGGACTTGCTGCTTCCAGGACTGCAAACGTCGCTTCTGAGTAACAGTGAACGCCTGCAAAAAAATAGACAGTCAAGTCAGAGTTGCAAGTGGCGTGGCGGTGGTACTCACCTCGTGATTAAGACACTTGTCGGCCACCACAAGGAACATGTTGAGACATTCTTCGTCGTTCTGAGCAAACACCAGCAAGTTTTCGAAAACTAAATTAAATGAAATCGAATTAAAACAAATGCATGCGCAGGCAAGAGCAGCGCACGACATTAGACATACTTTTCCTCAAAGTAGCAGTAAACTGACTCGGAAGATCACCATGAGGAACATCGGAAAATAAATCACAATTATCGTCGAACGAGTCGGCACTTGGAGTGAGCGCCGAGTCGTAGTCGCTGTGTCGAGTCGAGTCGTCATCTTCGGATACGGATGGAGACGCGTGTTCGGAGTTAGGCTGAGATCCATCGTGGGGCTTGATTGGCGTGGAGATAATGTGCTTGACGTCAATGAGCGCCTGTCGCAAGGTCAAGCTGCCGTCGTCGATGTCCTTTTCCATGGCCCTTAGCGCGTCCTCGCGCCCCCGCAGCTTCTGAACGTTGAGAATGATCTTGTTGCGCGCGCCCTTCGTGACGTCGCGCTTCTCGAGTTCGTCTTCGGTCAGGGCCATCATCTCGTCATAGGTCATCTCCTTGAACAGGCTTTGATACTTATGCAGTCGCAGACTCTTGAGCCACGCAGGCACATCCCGCATGCCCGATCCTGGAATGTCGAACGTGCCGCCCCGAGCGCGCGCCTCCCCTCCCGAGTCGGCTCGAGACCGGCATCCGGTTCGTGTCCCTTTCTCGACGCCGTTCATGTATCGCGGCCGCTCAGTGTTGCGCTCTCCGTTCCCGTCTCGGTCCGTCGGCCAACCGGTGCCGAAGTGCGCCAACCATATCCCTAAGGACTTGCGGTCATCGTTGGTGAATGCTGGGTGGATGAGTGAGTACGACAAGATCTGCTGGCTCTCCTCCAGGGAGACGCCGTTCTCGATCGAGTGGGCTAGTAGTTTGGCGATCAGCGACAGGTAAATGCACTTGACTTCGTCATTGCCCGGCCTCAGGAGCGGGAGGTGAGTCAACAGAATGGAGAGGGCAAAGTCGAACGACTCGCCCACCAGACGACCGACGAATGCTGACGGCGAACAAACAGCAGGTGAGACAAACAAGACAAACAACATCGTCGAACGCTCGCCATGCCCGTGACGCAACAGAAACGCAACGCATGATTTACTTACCAGGAGTGTTGGCGTTCAGTTCTTGACGCTTGACGTCCGGGTTCGAAGCCAACAACTGCTCCATCAGGTGAGACAGGAATCGGGCTTGTGGCGCGTTAAGTTTTTTGAGCAAGGAGAAGAGGGCGACCGTCTTCTCGCACTCGTTCCAAGCTTCGAACCAGGACGAGATGGCTGAGATCTGGTCGCGGAACGAGGAGACGTGCGCGGCACCACCTTTGACACTCTGATCGTGGTTGTGCTGACCCGACTGAGGGACAGTGACAGGTGGGGATGGCAGGTGGAGAGGGGGCGTCATGGTTGCTGGGCTGTTCTGGTCAGTGGACGACACAGAGACACCACTACGAGCGGGCTGCATCACTGCAATCCGTCGACCATCGACGTCCGAGTGGAGTGTGAAGTGCGGAGAGGATTCCAGGCAACGGGCAAATGGAAAAGTGCGTAGAGAGGGAGGGAACTCATTCATTGGTAGAGGGCGACACCAGCACGACTACGTCCAACTGATCGACAATCACCATGATCACCATAATCGGGATAGGCACGCGTTCTCTTCGCGCCGGTAAGACACTAATTCTCCACACTCATCCTGATCCTCATTCCGAACACGTCCCAACGTGCCCACTCTCCAGGTAATATCTCGTGCCACATGTGGTCTTCACTGCGGACTCGCGCTCTGAGCACCAGTACGGCTCGCATGTGCTACAAGGTGGTCAGCAAGGAACAGAGCATGGAATGGAAGGACATTACTGATCGGGCCGTGCAAACAATTTTCTGGACGGAGATATTTCGCGGCATGGGCGTAGCGCTGGCCCAGATATTCAAGGAACCGGCGACGATCAACTACCCGTTCGAGAAAGGCCCGCTGAGTCCGCGATTTCGTGGCGAGCACGCTCTGAGACGGTACCCATCTGGCGAGGAGAGGTGCATCGCCTGCAAGCTGTGTGAAGCCATCTGTCCGGCCCAGGCGATCACCATCGAGGCCGAGGAGCGTGAGGATGGCAGCAGACGCACCACCAGGTACGACATCGACATGACCAAATGCATCTACTGCGGATTCTGCCAGGAAGCGTGTCCGGTCGACGCCATCGTCGAGGGACCCAACTTCGAGTACTCGACCGAGACGCACGAAGAGCTGCTCTACAACAAGGAGAAACTGCTCAACAACGGGGACAGGTGGGAGGCCGAGATCGCCGCCAACCTGCAGGCCGACCACCTCTACCGGTAAATGGGAGGCCGGTCACTGGGATCGAATTAATGCTAACTGTTCTATTATATCTAATTAACGGCGCTGCGTATAGTCAGCGACGCGCCGTTCACTGTACACACGTTCGAGTTTAGCGAATACGAATTAATGTAGGCGTTTATTTATAAATAAAAGAGACCATTTCTGATTCTGACAGGCCACTGATCGGTATTGATGGTTGATGGTCATGGGCGTCCTGTGGGCACGATGAACGAGATGTCGTCAGCCCAGTCGAGCTCCGCCCGGAACATTTGGAAGTAAATGATCCAAGCGATCAGTACCGACAGACAGACAGTCGCGCCCGCTACTGAACCCATCACGTACGTGCGCATCTGAGACTGCTGCTCGAACTCAGATCGCTGGAATGCCTCGCGGAAGAACCAGATCGAGTTGACCAGCCAGAGGAATGGGAGAGCTGCGAATCCTCCTGATGGTGATATCGAATATTGACGTGAGTCGCGCTTCGTTACCTCGTTGACAGTCGTGGCTTACCGTAGAAGTAGAGGCGACACAGAGCCAGCTTTTCGTCGTCCTTCATCTTTCGTAGATCCATCGCACAGGAAGGGGACACGAAGACGAAAATAGCGAAACAGAGACGGTGAGCCAGTGGCGATTGTCAGCTGGTATTCGATGTTCGGTGCCTCGAGGCTCTGCAGTCAAACGGTATCGATTAGTATCGATAGCATTCGATTTATATTGAGCGCTTCGAACGCCACCCGTGGTCGTTTCCTGCAACTGTCAGACTACTGTTAGAAGACGTGCTCTATTCTGGTCATAATGGCTTCGGTCATCAGCTATTCGGCTCGATATTTACACCGCAATTGGTTTCGTCTAAGGGCCATCGCGCGTCCCACCGTCTGCCACCTTCATGCCCGCGTTCTCCCAAGGCTGGTCGTTGGCCTGGTTCGGGTTGAGGGGTGCGCGAGGAACCAGATGAAGATGATCAGCACGAGTCGCGTCATGTTCGGTAAGTGTCAAGTCAACTGGTGGGAGGCTTGTTAATTGTATCCGCGTTTGTTTGTTTGTTTGTTTAATGTTGCAGACGAAGTGCGAGTGGTCAACTGTCCACAACTGGCCGAGTCGCTGAGCGAGGGCGACATTCGGTGGGAGAAGGGTGAGTGATGGGAGGACACCTTTAACGTCACTCACTGATCACTCTCTTCTTCGTGTCCGGTGCACAGCTGTCGGGGACACAGTCGCTGAGGATGAGGTCGTGTGCGAAGTGGAGACAGACAAGGTGAGTGCATTTGTTTTGATGTTCACATCTCGCGTTCTTACTCGTTCTTTTTCTTTCGCAACAGACTTCCGTGCCAGTCCACGCACCAGTGGCCGGCATTGTCGAGGAGCTGCTCGTTCAAGACGGTGCCACTATCCAGCCCGGAACACCAGTTATGAAATTGCGCGTGACGGGCGATGCGCCACCCAAGAAGCCAGCAGAGGCGACCGCACCACCATCACCGCCGTTGCGTTCACCACCTGACAGCGAGATTCCGCCACCCGTGCCACCGAAGCCAGAAGGTCCCGTCTTCACTGCACCCGTGTCGTCTCCTGAGGCGCCCGCTCCTGTCTTGGGTGCGAGGACCGAGCAGCGAGTGAAAATGAATAGAATGCGGCAAAGAATCGCGCAAAGGTTGAAAGAAGCTCAAAACACGTACGCCATGCTTACTACATTCAACGAGATTGACATGAGGTGAAGAGTTTCGATGCGATCTTGCTCATATGTGCTCACTCTGTTTCAGTTCTTTTCCACAGCAATATAATCGAAATGCGCAATTCTCATAAAGACGCTTTCATGAAGAAGCATGGAATCAAATTAGGTTTTATGTCCGCCTTTGTCAAAGCGTCGGCGTACGCACTACACGACCAACCAGTGGTGAACGCGGTGATTGACGAGACGGAGATTGTGTACCGCGACTACATCGACATCAGCGTCGCGGTCGCCACTCCCAAAGGTCTCGTCGTGCCCGTCATCAGAAGTGTCGAGACAATGAACTACGCTGAGATTGAGAAACAGATCCACTTACTCGGTGAAAAGGTCTGTCGCTCGAATTGTCCATTTACCAATTCAAACTAATATACATGTATGTGTTGTTCTGCAGGCTAGAACTAATACGCTGGCCATCGAGGACATGGACGGTGGCACGTTCACGATCAGCAACGGCGGGGTGTTTGGTTCATTGTACGTATTTAGTTAATTATGTTAATTATGTTAATGTTTATTAATTTTGCGTTTCATTAACTCTTAATAGGTACGGCACACCGATCATCAATCCTCCTCAGTCCGCCATTCTTGGTATGCATGCCATCGTAGAGCGACCGGTCGCTATCAATGGAAAGGTGAGCCAGATGATCATCAATTGTACCATGAGCGAGTTCCTTTGAATGTTGCCTTTTGGATAGATTGAGATACGCCCGATGATGGTTGTCGCGGTCACCTACGATCACCGACTCATCGATGGTCGAGAAGCGGTCACGTTCTTGAGGAAGATCAAGGCGGCCGTCGAGGATCCGCGAATTATGTTGTTAGATGTTTGAAATTGACCGACAGCCGTTCCTGTTGGTAATAAGTAAATTAACAGATAATGAAGCGAGATGAGGCAAAAGCATTGTGCATAAAGTAATAAACTAACAACATTAGCATTATGATCCTTACTATCGAACTAATTCATTACGGATGACTAATTAGTTCGTCGGGGAAGAAAAACATCGCCAAAACAGATAATTATATAGTTAGTGAAAAGATTTCTTCCCATCAGCAATAAGCGCATTTTTCACGAGCAGAAAAAGGAGGGGGGAGCACACATACGAGATACGGCCAACATGAGACATTAGCGTTGCGATACGTATTATCATCATCATATTAATAAGCTGTTTGGCGCA
>JAGGCA010000079.1:4581-17314 GCA_022876805.1 Osperalycus tenerphagus | reverse complement strand
TGTGTGTGTGCCACGTAGGTAAATGACGAGCAGGCAGCACGCACGTTGGGCGAACATGAAGAGTTCCCGAAAATTGGTTCCTCGTTTTCTGCACATGTATTATAACTCACTCATCCTTGCGCTTGTTTCTCTGTTCCACTTCGCTCGACTTAACTCTCGTCGGACGATAGTTATTCTCAAGTCATCTGAATCGCGATCAGCTCAGTTCTTTTTCCTATCTGTTTTCGATTTGACGTTGTTCCGGAAATGCGCGAAATGCGATTCGCGAATCAATCTTTGTTCACTCGAGAGACAGCGTTTAGCGACCGTTTTCTGTTGCTATTAACCCAAATTTCAACAGCTCGTCGGTTGACCATAGCGGTAATTTATGCAGGTGACGAAGTTTTGTGGTCATTTCATTGCGGATGGCGGTCGGTCGGTTTTCATCCACTACTACGAAACGAGCAGAACTGATGGTGACTTTGACCATTTTTCGAGTGGTCATTACCCACGAGCAGAAACGCGGAAAGGGTTTTGCGCCAGGCAGTTTCATTTCACTTTTACGAGCCCGATTTCGTTTGCATGACCAGACCGCTAATCGGGCAAATTGAGTATTGTTGCAAGCATTGAGGGTCATATTTCTTTTCGGCTATGATGCCCGCTTTTCGGACACTTTTTGTCATGTATTCAGCTCGCGCTCTGCTCGTTTTGTTTGCCCGTCAGACGTGGTCCGTTTCTAATTTGTCTAATTATTTATCCTTCCGCTCCAGACACGAGAGACACGAAAGATACGCGTGTGCATCGTACCATCGATGTTTGAGAAAATGATAGAGCGGAAACGTCTGCAAAGCCATTGTCATTAATAATTTTCTTCATCCCTTTTCGCGTTTCGGGCCAGGAATTAATTTAGACGCAGTTACAAAGCGTTTGTCTCGCTCTTTTCGGACTCTCTCAACCTTGACAGCAATGCGCAACTTTACAGCGGACCATCGGCATCATTAGTCTAATAGGACTCGGGCTGAAATTCATTAACGTTCATTTCATTTACTAGGGTATTTTTCGTCGGTCGTTCGTAATTCAAGTCCGTACCGATTCGTTGCAGATGTATCGCATTTGAAAGAGTGGTGCGGAACGATTCGTTTGTGTGTTGGTGATCTGAACGCAATTCTTTCCTGCCATGTTTACTCTGATCGTGTTTTCGACGAGGTCCACTCGCATATTTTTGTCATTAACCGCTTCGATTCACTTCACATTTCACCCGCTCAGCTGATCTCTTGTGCCAAAGAAAATGATTGCTCTCGTATTGCTTCGAGATGAATTCTCTCTATCGATGCCCACTCGCGATAACTGTCGAACGGCGTGTAAAAATTAAAATTAATCAATTTTAGGTACAAAATTGTCTCCTTGTCATATCGGTTTGAACACAAAAGAGTTGCGCGTGTAGCGCGTTCGTACTTCTTGTTTGCAGCGGGAGGTTCGAGATCATTGCGGTTGATACGGCCAGGTGGATGCCATTGTCGATCAGTCACTTATCGATAACGTCGAGAACGACGATGACGAGGACCCCCGAAAATCATAATAATAAGTGATAGGGTTCGAAGTGGGTCAGCAGGGATAAAACCCACGGCTTTGTGCGCTGGAGAACTAAGCTAACGGTGGTCCGCCTGGTGATATACCGATATGAAGGCACTGTGAATTAGACAGGCTGAAGGGTTATATTTTAGCGTATTTGTGAATGAAAGTCACGCTGTCAACATTGGTCATTGGCCACCATCGAAACAATGACGCTCGGACGACATGCGGTCACGAGGCAACACTCGGCTCGAGGTCTGTCTCATTTTTGACTAGCCGGCTAACCGCAGATGTTGAATGCGTGACAATAAAGCGTAGTAAAAGTGGTAATGGTCGACTTTCGTTCGTCCTGTTTTGCATATCGTCGTAAAGAGATATATCGATGGATTTATGATGACTGTCATGAGCTTGACCAGAGGCTCATTGTTCGTAAAGGGTAATGCGATGAGGGACCGTCCGAAATGAGAGAATACGAATGCAGATTCGTGCGTATGACGATGGTCATCGTCTGGACATAGATATGAATTGATGCCAAGCGAGTCATACGAGTGGCACGCGAGTACGTAGTGAAGAATGCCGTGATCAAGTTGCTGGCGAACAGTGAACATGAAGATGAACAAGCAGAAGTCGAAACGAAGTAAAGAGTTGGTCGCGTTGCAGGGAGAAGAAGGCACTCAATTGATTTCTTTGCATTCCCGTCGTTCGAGTATTGATAGAGGTGAAGTACAGAACAGAGACGCGAGAACAAGTTAACCGAGAGAGAAAGAGAGAAAAGGGGACTCTCAGAGAGAAAAGCAAAGCTGGAAATGTAATAATAACGAAAAAGAGCGAAAGGCGCGAATGCAACTCATGCACTAAAGACTCTTATATGAAGTTTGATCCGATTAATCCTGGCCGCGTTGTCGGCTAGTTTGCTTCGGTGACTGAGTTGATGAAATTGTCCGTCTCGTCTTGTCTTCGTGCTACGTTTTTCTATTGCATCACCTCCTATACGAGTCAATACTGTGCTCTGTGCTCTGTTCATCACTTCGTTCATCCTCTCTGTTTTCTTGTTCGTCTCATTCTTGTTCTCCGCACTCTGCTCTTCTTACCTACTATCATGCACAGTGCCAATTTGGTGTTCTTATCCCTCTTACCGCACTCTTCTTAGCACTTGTTTGCGTTTGCTGAGTCGTCCTGTTTCGATGCTCGCCTCTTGCCCCTATGAAGCGCTGAGAAACGAGACAGTGGTTCACGAAGTTTGGCAGAAGCTACAAAAGTTTCCTAAGTTTCCCTGGACTACTCTGTCGACAACGTCTTTTTGTTCGTCTGTCGCTCGTTCGTCGTCATCATTGTTTTGGGACAGATGTGAGCATGCTGGTCACAGGGTCAGTGGTACTGATACAGTGATGGTGATGGTGATTCATGAAAAAGTGAAGCAGGACACGCATTATTTACATACCCAGCTGAGCATTTCTCAATTATGAGAGTGGTGTGCATGTCGCGATCACCATCACATCACCCACACTCTCACTCATCATTGAACGACTCTCCTGAACCCTTTCATTACTTTTTGCACAGTACTGAGCCAGTACTACTGACCGGTTAACCCTTTTTCCTTTTTGGACAACGGTCACCGCTCGTGATCCTGTTAGCATTTCGCGTTTGTGCCATTCTCGGGACATGATGTATTAAAGGGCTTCAGCAGCGATGATGGAAACCGTTTCGAAACCGTTTCGCTTCTCGTGACATCAGCATCGTGTGCCAGGCACGTTATTTGATTCAACTTCATTTTCATTCTCATTCCACTCAATTGTCTCGGCCTCTCGCTTTTTCGCCAGTCTCCATCCTTTCTCTCTCTCTCTCTCTGCTTCCCATCTTGCTTATCAGAATTCGTTTAACTCGCTTCTCTGTTCTCTTCTCGTGTCACTGGCGAGGAGCGGCCTTTATTGGTCTTCATTGTGAAATGAAATAAATCATTTAAAGGCAGCAGCCTCATCTCTCGCACTCTCGCTCCCTCGTTGTGTCTCGTTCACTCTCTTCCTTCCCATATCGTGTCCAGCCTGGCACGCTGTCTGCCAATGTCGAGGTTTTGTGTGTCCAGTCAAAACTTTCGCTGCGCATCATTATTAATTTTAGTTAAGCGAGAGAGCCGTGA
This sequence comes from Osperalycus tenerphagus, assembly GCA_022876805.1. Lineage (NCBI taxonomy): Eukaryota > Metazoa > Arthropoda > Arachnida > Sarcoptiformes > Nematalycidae > Osperalycus > Osperalycus tenerphagus. Next base: position 13,626 of record JAGGCA010000079.1, on the reverse strand, counting down.
ATGCGGAACAGGGACTTTGGTCTGCTAGACTGTTGATGGACAGGGACAGTGAAAAACTTTCATTATCTGTTAGCCGAATAACATGTCTCATCTCACGCGCATCCACAGCTTGAGCCTTTCAGATTGTTCCTGTTCGACAATAGGGTGATGTTTGTCTCAGATTGTTTCAACACAACACGCACAACCCGCTTCTTCGTCCAGTTCCGTTTTCTATGCATTTTTGCGCCCCTGTTAAGCTGCCTAATTGAAGTAAATGTCAGCTTCATCTTGTCTTGTTTGCTAGCGTTATGTTACCCCTCTTTGCTTCCTTTACTTTGACCATCTCTCTTCCGCATGTTTTTCATGACCTCAGTGACCATCTTCTGACCATGATGATGGGCATCGCACGTGCTCAGCTAGTGATATCGAATTCACAGATCATGGTCACGTTCACGGCACAAGTAAAAGCTCGCGAGCCATGTCCAAAAACCATAATGAACCTAACTAGGAAAAACCGAGCTGACCATCTGGTATGCACGTTACACTCGAACGTATCTCCGGCAATTCCGCTGTCATCTGACGTTCGGTCATTTCCATAGCTGTTCCTAGCACGTGCCTTGATTGCCCTCAATGGTGCTTTTTAAATTACGGCCTGCGCTGAGCTTGCAAAATTAGCAGTAATTCCATAGTTAAAACAAGGAAGTGCGTCGAACTGAAATCCCAAAATGCCAGCCATCGCGCGTCCACGGTCTAGAACCCTTTTTAGTACACAGTCATCCTGTCCCTGAAATTGTCGAACTCGGAGCAGTCCATGCCAGTCGAGCTGCCAGTTTCCGGCTAAATGACTTTCACTATCAGTGATACATCTGGTCAGTGCCGAGCATATTTCACATGCATGCGTGCCTCGCGCGTGACACGTGTCTCAAGTCTCGAGTTCATAGCAGTCGCAATGATCCACGTCACTGAAGGGCCATGAAGGGTTAGCTTTGAAACTTCTTCCAAACGTTCTCGTTTCCGTGTTGTCTTCATTTCCCTACTTCAGTCTCGACTCGGTACAGTTGCTCAACGCGCTCCGCACTCGATCATGTTGCTTCCGAATTGTTTCGGAAAGCAGCCACGTCAATTCCTCTCTCGTGCTATTTTTACTCAGTCAACGTTAATCAGCACCGTTCAACGAGCAACCCTGAAAACCAATTAGGCACGAAATCATTTTCCGAAACTGACCACGAAGAATTGCTGAAAAAAGTTGATAAGTTTTGTACGCTATGTGTAGAGAGCAGCAATTTTTTGTTGCCTCGATACATTACTTCTCCGGAAGTGATTTTCAAAATAGGGCGCCTGATAAAGCGCAACTGACCTTCGTGTTGACATTGTCATTGTTGCTGACATTTTCGCATTTTTCTACCCACTGACCACTGTATGTGCGCATAAAAAAATGGCACACAATAGTGAACGGATATCAGCAACCCGTTTTGTATAGCTGTCATTATTTAGCGATTCACATGTGATTTATTGGCGACCTATGCCCGTCAGTGAGCGCGTAGATATCTGGAGGCGTTTTTTCTCGTTGGACAGTCCAAATATCTGTGATGGTCGACCGATTGTAATGGTTTTGTAACGTTATGCAAATGCACGAAGACGGCAATTGATGAATTGAAGGTCAGTCGTGTCAAACGTGTGAATCGCGTATAATAATGGGTAAGGTAAGTTGAGGTGAGCGAAGGGAAAGGCAAACAGTGGCACGAAAAGGGCCAAGTGAAAGTAAAAATTCCGGGAACGAAACTCTGCTCGAATTTGTGTGTCAATGGCTCAGGACGGCCGTGGCCACGTTCGCGACCCCTTAAGAAGACAAGAACACGAGACATGCTTTTTACCGCGCATGAGGCGAGCTTGGTCGACCTTTAACGGGATATTTTTGCCCTTTCACTGCGCGCTCCGCCATCGATTCTTGCCATCCGTTCTTTGTTCTCTTGGACCGTCCACCATCGCCATTCAGTCGTCGTTCGTTTGTCCATTATTTCAACTGCTTTTTCTTCTTTCTTTTCCTTGCTTGCTTGCTTCTTTCGTTGCATGTTCGACGCAGAGTTTCGGTTCGGTACCGAAATCGAGTTGAGTTGATTTGCTGATTGCCTCCGGCAAAAGGCTTGACCAACAGATGTCCGGTTTTTTGTTGACCGAATTTTTGTTCACGACGGTTCGATTCGGGCAATAGTTTTGCCCGTTGCCCAAACTGACCATTATCGTATATGTATAACCGATTGTAAGAGTGACCATTCGAGTGACCATTTTTGGTCGTACTGTGCGAGTTAAAACGAATCGAAAAGTGTGAGCGTTTTGCATACTGGGAAACGTTGAAACTTAACAACTTCCGGAGCGTTTCGTAAAAATAACTCCTACTCCAGCCTATATCTGAAAATATCGATACGAGCGACGACTTCCAGCAAGGTGAACAGATCCGAAATCAGATGCAGGAACTGCGACGGGTCCTTTCTATAAGAATATTGCGACGAATGCAATTTTGTGCGGCGACGAGGAACTAATACTTGGTCACATTCGTGACGTGGAATGGTTGATATGAGTTTTTCGGGGGTCCTTGATGAAAATACCTTTATAGCCTGACGAAATGCGTCCATCACAACCTCTTCACTGCGGTGACGACGCACTACAGTTCTCGATCTCGTTGATGACATTCTTTCTTCAGATATCTAATCAAATGCAAATCATGTGTCTTTGATCTTGATACCGATGCCGCTTCTCATTACTTTCCGCTGACCACCGCCAATAATCGCGAGATTTTACTTACAGACGAACGAGTTGAGCACAGAGAATGAGAGAGCGAGAATGCGAATCGTTATTAGAGAAGAGAGATTGCGAACTGATGAAAGAAAATAATAAATGCAATATTATTAATATTGGCGCATTGCGTTCGTGCCCGCACTTCTAACGCTGTTCAAGCATTTAGTGCACAGTCAGTACATGGTCAGTCGCGACAAAAACGAGTGAAAGTTTCCCGACAGTCAGGCAGCTGTCACAAGAAACTAATTCCTCCATCAGTGAGCAACGGCATAGCTCTGTGGTGCATTTCGTAAGCTGTGTCGCGATATTTGCGCTCTTTTTCGTGCATAGTTCGTCACTTCATTTGCACACTTAATGAATCGCGACCAATTCCCTTTTTCCAGCATCATTTTTCGTCACCATTAAGTTTTATTACCGTCGAGCGTGCCACGATCGCGCTATTCAGATCTTAATTGGTGATGCGATAAGAAATGAAACTTGCGACTGAGAGTCGCGCATTAATTCCCGAGATGGTCGATGTTCGATGCGCATGGTGATGATGCGTCCTGCCGATCTTCGTCACTCTTCTCCATCACCGATCGCGACACGATTATAAAATCGCGAATCGGAAATTCTCGTTCGAATGCCCATCACCCATAAATCAGTATGTATCGCGGCGTTCACAATGGACGAACGACATGCAGAACTGTCCATTTTCACATCGACCTTCTCCTCTCTCCCTCTATCTCTCTCTGTCTGCGTAAAAGACGTTGGTCATTTTGATTTTCGGGAAGTTTTTATGGGCGCAACTCAACTCATTTGACCGTTCATCGAACGCCTGCCATCATGGCCATCAGCATCTCTCTGTTTCGTCCTCTTCTTGCCATTCCCCTTACATCAAACATAAAGGGTGACTCATAACTTGAGTTTCTAACACGTCGCGTCCACTCAGATACTGACCATGCATTCACCCGTCGCGTATTTTTTGCTTCGTTTTCTGGTGTGCGATGAGCGATACCGATCGAAACCCGAACGCGAACGGGTTCAGCTGAATCCAATATAGCCCATTTTGGATCCCCAAAAAGGGTTTCGCGTTCGTTATCAGTCGCTATTCGGCACGCTGACCAATCAACCCTCAACCCCTCGGTCTCTACTCCTCGTTTCGCTTCACGTCTTCATTAAGAGCACGATTTTTGCTCTTGCATCATTCATAATGTTTGTTTGTCGTGCAATCAGATCATCTATCTAATGGTACGCTCGTCTCGTGTCTTTTCGATCATCTCTTCTGCCATTCATCCTCTCTGTAACTGTAATGTAATTCTATTCATTGATTGTCTGCGTCATTTATTGTGAGCATGCAAATGAAACTGAAGATGAACTCAGGTCACTTGTATGGCTTTAACTGGTTGACGTTCTAGTAGTGTTTTCGCCGATAATCTTCGTGTATTTTTTTCATCTTGGCATGCATGACATTGATGATAATTTGATTGCTTCGCTCAATTTTTCATGTCCATACCTACAGTTACACAGAACACATGCAAAAACGCGGTGAGCGATTTGCTTGTTTGTGGCAAAATTCTCTGGAGATAAGCGCAACGTCGCACTTCTGTCTCCAAGTTGATGTGTTGGTTAACCAAGTACCGTTTCTCGCGGGTTGACTCGTTTGCCAAAATAATCTTGGCAAAGTCTGACTTTATTTGCATAACATTTCAAACAACATTGGCAGGAGGGGAGACGAACTGACGATGAGTGCGAGAGAGTGGCAGCGAATAAAGCGCAGGCAAACGCAATCAAGTAACAGGAATGTCGATGCGACGTGCTTTGAAAAACAACGTTCTTGGGGATTTATGCATATCGACTAGCTCCAGATAACGTTCTCTCACAACAAATTTCAGGTCCAACAAGAACTGTCAACTTTAAACTCTGGGTGGAGAATGTGAATCGCCCACAGTTCCTGATTAGAATCATCGCCAATCGCATCCGTTCGAGGATACTTCGGGCCACGTCAAAATAATGAACTTTTCCATTAAATTCCATTAAATTGCTGTCTGTGATCAGAAGATCATGACCGATAATCGGCTATCTCTTGAGACAGGTGTGCATCTGGTCTGTTTTCTTCGTGTTAATTCCCAGTTGTATCTCAAGTTGCCTTAAAATAGTTGACCGGTGGTTGACCACAATGATTATCGGATAATCGTTTTTCTCGGACGAAAAAGAATCCTATGGGAGACAGCTTTTGATCGAAGAGGTCAATGTAACTTATGCCGATCATAACTTATTACCATTTAGCTTGACTTAAGTAACTTCGTTTGTTTGTGTTGCTTACAGACCGCACGTCATATCAGTTTTACTGGGCTAAATTTTTGTTTACAGCCTGCACGCCACAGTTTTGTACTTGTTTGCTGAGCAACGCAATTCGGCTCTGGTCCTTTTGTACGACAAACAGCGAGCTCAATGATATCGCGACGAAAATATCAGAAAATATTTGGCCTGGTCTGATATGCTCGCTCCAGAAGCGACGACAAAATGCGCTGAGACAGACAGACCTATGGTCCAGACGGGCTCATAATATTTTCCATTATCAGCGTATTTCCGCGTAAATACTGAACACCTACTTAAATCGAGCGCCTTGTTGTGTTTGCCATGCATAACGAACACGCCACACGAAAAAGAGCACTCGACAAATATCACTGCTTCAAAGTTTCTTATCCAAATTCAGGTGCTCGTCAATGGGTGAACGACATGGCCACAGTCACTCAGTCAGTCTGAACTTTGGTCCTGCCAAAAATCCGGGTTCATGGATTAATCACTCTTTGAAGTGGAGATTTTTTTTCAGAGCTCGCACTTCCAAATCGGTCGCTTTTCGTACCCAGAAGCAGAATCAGCTTTATTCATGTTTGTTGTTCAATTTCGTGCCCGGAACTAGTGAAGGGCCTGAACGTTTGATTAGGGCTGGGGTGGTGAACAGATGATGACGAACACAAGTCCGAAAAACATGGACACAAAACATGGACACTCAACTCGACTCGTCGTCGTCGTGCTTTATTTACTCTCTCTTTCTCTCTCCGCATTTTTATTCACCCTTTTTCGCGCTTCTCTCGTCTCTGTTTTCAGCCAAATCCGAATGCAAACCCAGAAGCAAAGTGATAATGACAATACGCGCGCACTTTGCATTTGCGTTGCTGATCGAGTGCATGTGTTCTCCACTATTCGATAGTGTCCTGGGACTTCAATTTCCGTCCATGCGTCTTCCCGGACCTCCTTCTCTGGCCAAATTTTTTCCATAAGTTCAATCTCGGTGTTTGACTTCATTGTCGATATTAATTTTGATGTGTATGGATCGTCGATGTCGAGTTCGACTGATTCTGTTTGAAATGAATTTTTGAATTATAGGTGTGCATATGGATTTTTTGACAGCAGGCATCGATTTTGTTGGAACTGATTGGAGACCTGTTCAGATAAGAGGCGATATTCAAACTGGTCTCCATCCCACCTCGGTTATCCGTCTTATCGCCATCGATCAGATTGAATTTGAATCAGGACTGGCCATTGGTCTGTTGGGACTCGTCCTGTGAGTTGGATATGCTTGATAGGTAGCGCTGTGAGTCGATTCGAATATGGTATATATAGTCTGCATGTCCGAGGTCACTGTCGTCCCGATCAGGTTCTGGACACATTCGACGCATTCTTGACATCGTATTGCGCTACTTCCTGCTTCGTTTGACGATTTTTAGTCAGTTTTCTGTTTCGTTCGCGTGTCAGGAAGTAAGAAGAATGGTGTGCGAATGCCAGCCGATAGCCGCATGTCTCGATTGATTGTCTCTTCCACGCTAATTCCTCTAGCAAACTCGTTCACGAGCCACGAGTCACGACGCTAATTGTCTTATTTTCTTATTTTCGTTTTACATCCTCTTATGGATTGTTTGCAACTTGCCTGACATAGTCTTTGCTGAATCACATAGTCTTCGCTGAGTTCAGCTTGTCACGAGTTAGCTGATATACGAAAGAAATTCAGGAGAGAGAGAGACTAACCGAGCGATGTCGGTGGAGCAGAGGCGAAAATAATATCGGAGAAGAGCTGAGAGAGAGATGCTGAGATGCTCTCATAGTTCTTGTCCAATGTTCTCTCCACTCGCAAAGTGCTTACACGCCGTATTAGCTTTTCGATAATCTTTCGCTCGCAGACCTTGTCGACCATCTCGAGATCGAGATGAGAGCAGCAAAACTGCACGTATAAAAGTTTTCCTCAAGTTTTGGTTCATGTTAGCCAAGAATCTTCGCTGAGCGATGAGATCGAGCCAATCAGCACTTTTAGGCAAGTTTTCGTCGCGCACAACTTAACGATCTCGCGTGTGTGAAGTGAGCCCCGCGATCTCCCCTATCATCTCTTCACTTTTTATGCAATATACCAGGATTATGAGCCAATTATTATAGGCCGAGCTGGGCGTTCATTCGCTCATTTAACGCGTCGATGATTTCAATGAAATGATTGCGCTTTCTTAGCCAATCGTATTCGTCTCACCCTTAGCATCTTCTCTTGTTTGCAGTTACGTGATTGAGGAAACGTCCTGACGAAGCAAACATTTCGTATTTCAAGATTACAGAAGTGGTCATAGCAGAACAAAGAAGTTGGAAGAAGTTGGAAGAAATCGAGCAAGTTGGGAGACGTTTGATCGCGAAAAGTTTGTTTTGGCACAACAATCAGCGAGAAGGTAAGTGAAAAGCAGGTCGATTCGATGAAAATGAGTTGTGAATTGGAGGAGGCAGTCAGCAGGAAATGACGCCTGTAAGGGTTGATTGCGTCCCGTGTTCGCTGTAAAAGGGTTTCCGCTTTTTTACGTTCTCTCGCATGATGACCGTTATTGATGCGTACTCTTGAACATAACTGGCAAGAAGCGTGGCGCGCTTCCCAATAGAAATTGCTACCTTTTTCACCCAACGCCTGATTTACGGCCAGTGCCATTCAATTTGCTGCTTTCCACCACTTTCAAAACTGCTTTTGCCAATATTCACATTCACGCTGCGTTTCTATCCCGTTGGGTCCCGTGGCGCGAGGTCAGCGTGGTCAAGACGCACCACGTGCACGGCGGACACGGCGCGATAGTGCGCGGTCTGTACTTTTTGCACTACTTTCTTAAGTCCGACGACTTCTGCAGAATCTATTTTATCGGTCACTCGCCAGTGGTCCCGTTAGTCGAAATTTGGAGCAGACTGCCAGTCGCACTTCTATCGATGAATAGATGGAATAGAATGGTCGTCGTCGCACGAGCGGTCCTAAAAATGGGCGATGCGTGTTTTTTTACACGCGATTAGTTCTTCATTGCGAAACGCGGCAGCAATAAATTACGCTGACCCGTAGCAGTGGTCCACTGGCATGGACATGGACGCGAGGACGAGGGGTCATCGCAATATACATCATCGGCAGTCCAGTCCGTACATAAATAAGTTTTATTGCTTTTTGCCGCGCGCAGTATTGCTGTTGACGTGCTTTTCTCGCGCGAACTCGGACACTCGTCCGCGTTTCGTGCGAGTGCATTCGTGATCGCGATTTAAAACCGTGTCCGTACGCGTGCCAACGTCATTTCCTCCAAATTCACTCCCTCGCACAATATCACCCTAATCGAGTTGCTGCATCTCCGTTCTGTCAGGACAACTTGCCTAGTTGCTTGCTTCATGACCAACTGACCATCGCCATCGGTGACGAGGTTTGTTGCGATTTATGCGACTTGGTGAGATAACGATAGTGAACAGAACGGAACGGAAAGTGGACTTGAATACATTTTATGTTCTTAATGTCGTCGCCCTTGCAGATGAATTATTGCATTAATCCGGTCGATGGACATGCGAATCGGGTCCCGATGTATTGAAACGGATGCGGACATGAATATGGGGTGGTCATAATTCGGCAAAAGTGAGATTTTTTCGAAAAAATATAATCTTGGGAACTACGTGTGAGTCGCGAGATTTTCCTGACAGCTGTCAATAACGATGAAAAGCGCACGCAGTTAAACTATGGCCACATTTCGAGACCTTTCGAAGGATTTCAAATACTTTTTCAAAGGAAGCGATTTCTCTCGGTTTACATGCCGTAAGTTTTGTGTCACAGCAGTTCATATATGGGCATGTCGCTAATCTGGAGAAAGACCGCACGTTCGACAAGCACTGACACGATCATAATCCGGCCTTATGTCGGAAACCTTCTTTTTTATCCACAATGTATTTGATAACGTGAAAAGATTTCAGGGCCACGGAGAGGCGTCTCCAAAGAGAAAAGCGGTCAAAAAAGAGAGC
>JAGGCA010000073.1:159186-192733 GCA_022876805.1 Osperalycus tenerphagus | reverse complement strand
CGATCCTGTTATCTGCACCAACAAGAATGACTTGGTACTAGCAAAAATGTCTGCATTGTACCAAATGCATACATATGATTTTTGTCAGTTACCTGGACATCGAACCATTCCGGGTTGCAAGGAGACGTCTCTAAAAGTTGCAATTTGGTTTCGATAGAAATGCAAAAATAATGCATTCATTCCTCCGATTTTTGCTATTGTTCGATCACATAGCAAATGTATGGCGACTTGAACAGCGATACATTAATTGATGAATCAGTGAAATGAGTTGCATCATTTTGGTGCTCACTCTCCATGTCTGATTCGCTGTGATCACAACGATTGGTGCGGGTCTGGCCGCATCTCTCCTCTCATCATCTCACCCCGCAATGTTTGTGACTCATTTCTTGATTACGAAATTTCAGGCAAGTGCCAGCTCGCAGCCCCTCGGTCGTCGGTTGACGGTGCTCATCGGCATCAGTTTCAGCCTGATGGCAGCGAGCCCCTCAGCCCACATTTAGCCCCATCACCCATCGCCGTCCCTTTCGAAGGAGGTTTGGCTGTGTCGACGAGAGACGCCTTTTCATGGTTGGACTGGCACTTTGGCTTAGTGGAGCGGTTCCTATGATGTGACTCGATGACGATGTCCCATTATGATGATGGGCGGAATTGATGCTGCTGGCCTGCAGCCGAAGCCGAAACTTGCTTTTCTCCTGCCTGCTCTCCTGTTTCGATCCCGCATCATTCATCATGACCCCTCCAATTGTGGACCCGTAGGAAGGCAGGGTGTCGAAATAGCCAATCGATGTATCACTATAGTTGTCTTTATTCTTTCTCTCATTTAAATATGTCTCGCAAGAGTCTTGCACTTGAGCAGAGTGCAACGAACATCATGCCAGTGATAAGCGTTAAGTGATGTTGCTCCTTGACTGCCACAGTGTGTAGATTACACACGTTTCCCAATTGCATCAGATTTATTAATTGTTCTAATCATGATGGCTTCCGCGACATCAGCCCAAACTAAAGCATCCTCATCTATTTCATCTATTTTCCGTCCTTGGGACTTCACCGCTAACGATAGCAACGAATCTTTGACGTCTTCCTCATCAGCGCCAACTCCAATGGCAAGAACGAAAACCATCCGTTTGGCGGATGCGCGATCAACTGACAGCAAGAAAAGTGCCGCTGATATGACGGCGAAGAAGCGTCACCGCAAAGAAGACCAGAGGCAGTTGTCGAAGAAGACTCAAGTGAACGCATCCGCAGCACACTGGCATGAAGGCAGCAACATATCAGGTCACTGTTCATATGGCCACCATCCTCACCCGTGGTCGTCACCGTTGTCCTTCCCGGTGCCTCAGATGCACCCGCAACCTCTTAACGTGGCCAATGCAGATATGGTCGGCCAGCACGCTCTTGCATCACTGCCCCACTTTGCTGCCCATAACGCATTCTATGATGAGTACATGAACCAGGCCGCCATCGGTCTGATGCCAATTGCAAATGAAGCCCGCCTGAGCGAAACGTCGAACGCAATCGCGAGACAATGGAGACTGGAGCAGAAGAAACAGCGTCCGAAAAAGTTTCAGTGCCCTCACTGCAAAGTGTCATTCTCGAATAATGGCCAACTAAAAGGTCAGTTTAGTTTGTTATCCCCTTTCTGACCTTGGTGGTGTGAAATCTTAGCGAAAGCTCGGTAATAAGTAGAGCGGCAAATTTTAATATATTAAATTTTCTATTCTGAAAGGGCATATCAGGATCCATACAGGTGAGATGTGCTGGAATGTGCTGAAATGTTCTAGCCGGGAACAAGGCGAACTAAAGGTTTCGGTTGCTTTTTAGGTGAACGCCCGTTCGCTTGCGATCATCCCAATTGTGGCAAGACGTAAGTTCAACCATACGAACTATTCTCATACTTCCACATATATCATTAGTACAGATTATATGCTCATACAGCCAAATTTACCGGGCTTTACACTTTCACGTCCACTACAAAGACAATCATGTTAAACCGTAAATTTCCTATTCTAATCCATTCACCCGGTTTACTTACTTAATTGTGATCAGGTTCACGAGAAATGAGGAATTGACGAGACACAAAAGAATTCACTCTGGCTTGAGGCCTTTCTCGTGTTCGGTGTGCGGCAAGAGGTTTGGTCGCAAGGATCACTTAAAGAAGCACGTCAAAACTCACCAACGAGCGTCGCAGGCCATGCAGATCGCAATTCCATTTCCGTCCTCCACTATGCCATATCCGTTGTTCGGTTCTCTCAATGGATGGATCGGTTCTGTATTTTGAGTTGCTACACATTCTCACATAACGCCTGATTCCAGGATACAACTATTTTAAACCTATTGTGAGACAATTCTCAAGTGATCCTATAACGGAGTCAAAACCAGACGATCTGGGGGAGTATGCATCAGGTCCTGATCAGGGATGATGTCGGAAAACGGACTGCGACCAACGATTGTATAGATCCATGAGAGAGAGTATTTTTTATGTCGCTATTGTACCAGAAACGGCATGAGGCTGGTGGTGATGGCTGGCGCGGCTGGTTCCTGATTCGGTAGCGACTCAGTGACGACTCGTTTCTGTCATGTAAACATGACGAAATCATCGATGCTCGATCAGCATTTTATGTTTGTGCATGTAGCGATCTTTGCTAAAATATGATTAGTGCGCCACACCATCTCTGTGGGTGATGAATTCGTTCAGATGAGCGTCGCTAATCCCAGATATACACTGAATCGTGGTATATTTTCGTACTCATTTCTTATGTGAATATTTCGATACAAGTATTGTGAATAAACGATATTTTTCGACATCATCGTAAGAACGTCGAGGACAAATGTGCTGAAAGCGATTGTCGACCACTTCGCACATCATTCATATCAATAAGTCAAATGGTTTGAAAAGCGAGGAATCTGGGAATTTGCGACATACTAGAGGACAAGACACGTTTGCCAAGAGAAATGACAAAAGAAATGAGTGATAATGATAATGATCGATGAGACATTCAACGGGAATGCATATCCGACTCGCTTTGCGCGGTAATTGTCCTTCATTTTCACGGCTTTAGTGGTCATCTTGAAGGCCGATCGTAACCGAGTCCGAACGGTGTGCATGACTGAACACGAGCAAAACAACACAAACGGCAAGCATTTAACTTATTGACAATGTCACTGATTGAAAAGGTGCTCATTGATGAGACCTGGCCGAACATCTTTGTCGTAGGCGGGAGTGGCTCTTATCGGGGCAAAGTGCTTGTCGAAGGTGGACCGAGGTGGTAACTATGAATACCTTCTTCCAGATCGCTTGACTCTCTTGACTGTCTCATCACTGCTCACATTCGATAACAAAGTGCTCGCAACTCTTTCATGTCGTTTCGTCGACTTGCATTCATCGTTATCGGTCATCGTTTCGGCAGCGATTCGCTCATTCATCGCTATCCTTGCGCGACCGCAGCGAGTATTTAGCGTCACAAACCGTCCATCAGTGAACATTTTCACCAACAAAACAAATGAAAGTCAACTGGACGGAGTCGATTTCAGAAGCAAGATCAGGTTCAAGTGGAAGCCCTTGCATGACGAACTCTTCGGAAATCACGGCAAATGAAGTGTTAATGGTGGAGAATTTCTTTACTTGGAGAGCCTGGTGAAAGAGCGTCTTTGACTCCTGGTCACGCTTGTCGAAGAGTGGCACTCATTGTTATTTGAACGGTGATATATGCATCTCATGTCTCGCGTCCCGATGCCGATGCCGATGCCAATCCCGATGCCGATCAATGGTGCTCGGCGCTCTGTCGATTCAGTGTAACTCCGAGACACGCCTGGTTTGTGTCATTGCGATCGGCATGAAATCGGCAGTCGAGAAGTGCGTTCAATGGGTGCCTAAGTACGGTGAGTTTCAGACCGTGACTGTCGCTGTTTATCGACGACTAAGGAGCCGGAAAACGACAAAATGCGCCGTGAAACGCTCGCTACCCGTCTTCATCGCCGATTTGATATGGTTCGACTTATAAACTGAATTTTGAATGCGCTAAATGCAGTCTCAATAAGCTTGTTGAGAATCGTTTAGAGAGTTAGATGGCTTTGTTCGCCATCTCTTCACTGACTCGACTACGCTTCTCACCTTCTAAATCTTATTCAACGAGAACTATCCGACAAAAAACATTCGTTCCGATTGTCTGTCAGTCGCTGGCCCATTTCGTCGGCTGCTGCAATGCTGACCACCGGTACTGGTCATCGAACTGCGACGCGTTATTTTCGTCAAATCAAACCTGGGAAGTGTTGCCTCTCACACCTAGATTCCTGTTACTCTTTCGTTATCGAACAATTAAACTTTACGTGCCAGAATTGAATTGAACTGCGATTGTGGTGAGCACAAAGCTGTTCTCGGCAATGAGCGATGTGACATCCACTCTGAAATGGTGTAGAGCTATAAAAGTTCTGAGTTCAGGGCGATTACAGACGATGAAAGCAGATTCTGTGAGCATTGCGCTTGGATGACTTGGCCGACAGAGTTGGGCTATGGGACCGGTGAACGGTGAACCGCCTATTTTAGGGGTTTAAGTTGCCAGGCATGGGCCAAGTTGCAGACTGAGCCCACCGTCATTTGTATGATACACTTCTTGAGATGGCTTGGCCGTGTTTCGCATGTATTAATCCACTTGAAGAGTCAAACAGTAGAAGCGTCGAAGGTTTACCGTGAATTGTAATGCGCCCTCGTGAAGCAGTATGAAGAGCGCCGCAGTGAATGGCCACGGCGGCAATGGTGATGGTGATGGTGGTAGTGATGTGGTGGTGTGAATAAGCATGATAGGCGACGAGATATCCCCACTTGAGAGCGACAAAAGGCCTCGCGGTGGACAAAAGACGGGGCACAAAAGGCGCTGACGCGAAGTCGTTACTCCAGTTTCATAGTGAGCGCTCAACGCTTTCATTATTACAGTACAGGAAGCCACCTTTAGACAACAATCACGACCAGTCAGTCGCATATTCACTATAGGCCCACCGGACCTACCTATACCGATCCAAACACCCCAACACTCAGCACGACAAAATTCTGAGCACGACAAAATTGTCCTCAATGGGTCTGGTTCTGAGGCTCGAGTCCGACTCCGATGTGTCGATTTCGCACTCCTCTTGGCCACAATGCGCCGGGCTTTCGAGATCACACACTGGCACTTTAATCGCAGTAAAATAGTTACATGAAATGAGATGTGCGCGGTGCTCGAAAATCCAATCGAACAGCTCGCCAGCCCAACAAGTCAAGCACAAGCGTCTTATTTAGTCTTATTTACGAACAAATTTTTACTCCTTACAAATGTGCTAACAGTCGTGCCGACCTTCTCACCTCTCACTCTTTGACCGTCCGGCGTGTCTTCGAAGGCGGGATCGAAGCCTGAGGCATTTCAGTGCAGAAGAAAAGCGGTTCATCAACGATATAAGTAGCTTGAGCAGTTTATTCTTGTTAGTGAGTCCAATCTGTGTCGTGTCCACTCTGGTCAGCAGCGATCGCCATTCATCTCGGTCAAGCACGTTTTTCAATGCTGTTTTACATTGAATAGAGTTTGAAGAGGTCTTCAATCATCTCGCACAAATAGTCACTGATCACAATGCGGCCAACTCGCGTTCGCGAGTTCCCTGCAAAAGCCATTCTGGAATTAATCAAATGCTCACCGATCTCCAAGTGCGAGGCAAACAGCGCCAAAGTTGATGCTGGCCCGAATGTGTCCTCGTCATCGATGGTGTGTGTGTGCCGATTTGCATGATGACACGACGATCAAATCAATTGCTGGTCATATATTTGCATACATTAGTGTTGATCAGTAGAGAGCGGACGTGCGGACAGCGGGGTGCCGCAAAGAAGATGTCCTGATCATGACAATGCCACTCGATTCGTGGTGCCACCAGCGAGATCTTCCAATTGTTCGTCTCTAGTGCCATTCAAATGCGTTTACAAACACGTCTGAAGAGGCTACAGGCAGGCCACTTTATGGACATCATTCTCACAATTCGTTTCTTATCTGCATCTCTGCGCCTTCATTCACGGCTCGCAATGCATTTACTGGCATTCATATCGACATCAGTGACAGATGCTCAGGTTTGTGACATCGTCCATCGTCGTTGGTGCGAAACGAACTGATAGCAGGCAGCGCATTAACTCATTCAATTAATGGTCGAACGCCATTTCGACACAATGCCAGATTGTGATCTGGCCTGATACCAGATACGACAACTCTTTGATCGCTTTCGAAAGTGAAAAGTGCTCACGATCACATTCTTTGGGCCGACAAACCGACAAAATCTTGCTCGGTACAACTGGATGAGAGGAACTTTTGCAAGATGAACGGTCGCGATATACGGCATACGGCAAGTAAATTGACCAAAATCATGTTGGAGCACCACGCGAAGCTTTCAAAATACAGAGGTCCATCTAAGAAGTGGACTTGACGTCCAAACTTGCTGAAATTTCTCCTCTGTATTTAGCCTATGTATTTTCTGCTGCCTTCAGTATTTGTTTCGCCACCTCTCGCTTGGTATTCAACACACAAGTTCGGTTCATTAACTTTATCATATCAGGTTTCTATGGTATTTTTGAGTTTTGTCATAAGTGATCTGCGCACGATGCGATACTGGGCGTGCACTGAATGGTGAATAGAACTGTGTTTGAAAGTGAAATTAGTGAAGAATTTTACATAACGAGATTTCGGCGAAGTTGATTGCAACTGAAAATGAGTGGGACAGCAGCATCACCTTGTCTCAAGTGCGGGCCTGGATACAAAAGTCCGCAAGATGCGATGCGAGGACCACGAGAGAAAATCATTTACGTGACTTGCGTTCGACCGTATGGCGAAGATGAAGGCAAACCTGATTATTTAGCAACTATTGATGTCGATCCTGATTCAGACACGTACAGCAAAGTGGTGCATCGAGCGTACGTTACTAATTTCGGCGACGAACTCCATCACATGGGGTGGAACAGTTGTAGCAGCTGTTTCGGTGATAGCTCGAAAGTTCGAGACAAGCTGATTCTGCCGTGTCTGAACTCTGACCGCATCTACATCTTCGACACGAGCCAAGAAAAGTCGCCGAAACTGTACAAAGTAATAGAACCTGAGGAAATGCATGCTTTGCGAGCCTCAGGTCCGCACACCGTTCACTGTCTTGCCAATAACGACATCCTGGTAAGTTGCATGGGCGACGAAAATGCTTCCAATAAGGGCTCATTCCTCTTGCTCGATGGCACTTCGCACGATCTCAAACAACATTGGAATGTTGAAGAAGACGCCGACGAGTTCAACTACGATTTTTGGTATCAACCAAGGTTCAACGTGATGATCAGGTATATAAACAAGCAGATGTCGATTGTTACTAAATCAATCAGATTTACCTACTCGAACCGTGTTTAATCATATTGCAGTTCGCAATGGGCAGCTCCAAAGACGTTTAGAAGTGGGTTCAAATTGGGTGATCTTCGAGAAGGGAAGTATGGTCATTCCCTGAGTGTCTGGAACTGGACCACGCGCAAGCCAGTACAAAAGATTGATTTGGGCGATGAGGGTTTGATGCCACTCGAACTTCGTTTTCTTCACAATCCTGATTCGTGTCATGGCTTTGTTGGATGCGCTTTTAGCTCGAATATCTTTCACTTTTATAAGCACGGAGACCGATTTGAAGCTGAGAAAGTTATCGATGTGCCTGCGAAGCGAGTGCAGAACCAGCCAGAATTGCCTTCACTGATCACCGACATCCTGATTTCTCTGGACGACAAGTTCTTGTACTTCAGCAACTGGCTCCACGGCGATGTCAGACAGTACAACATCGAGGATCCCTTTCATCCCAAGCTCGTCGGCCAAGTATTCCTGGGTGGTTCAATTTGCAGCGATGGAGACGTCAATGTGATTGCTGACTCGGAGTTGGCCGAACAGCCGACGAGGCCCGTCATCAAAGGTGTACCTCTTCGCGGAGGACCCCAAATGCTGCAGCTGAGTCTCGACGGCAAAAGGCTATACGTGACTGGTATGTTATTCTTTATAAATTAATGCTTGCGTAATGATACTCTTCACCAAGAAGTTGCCGAATGTGCTCGGGCAGCCACGAGATCGACATGCATCGCCCTGCATTTAATTTGTTTTAATTTCGTTCGGTCCCAGATTCGCTGTATACCACCTGGGACAAAATATTCTACCCTGATATGGTCGCCAATGGTTCGATGATGGTGCAGATCGACGTCGATACCGAGAGAGGTGGGCTCACTATCAATGACAAATTTCTTGTCGACTTTGGTGACGAACCTTCTGGAGCCGTGATGGCGCATGAGATGCGATACCAAGGAGGAGATTGTACTTCAGACATTTGGATCTGATAACTGCGCGGTAACAGATATTTTGATAGCTGTGCCTGATAAAACCAGTCACAGTAATTAGAGAAAGTTTTGAAACAAATCTTTTATTCAAGTAAAACTTTTGAAGCCATTAAATGCTGTACGTGCTCAAAGTTATCGGTCCTCAAAGTGCAGCATGCAGGTATTGGTCAATGACTGGCCGTGCCAGTTCACTTCCCATATCCGTAACCGCCACGTCTGCCACCGTACCGACCACCATGGTGACCACCGTACCGACCACCTCCATGGTGACCACCATACCGACCACCGCCATACCGACCACCGCCATAATGACCACCATAATGCCTTCGAAACGCTCGCTTTTCCCTCACCTGTTGCCGAGATCGCAAAATTATTTGTTGACTATTTCCAGGCATACATGTAATCTAAATATGCTCACCAGTTCGTCTTCATCGTCTTCGAGGACGTCTCTCTTCTTTCTATCCATCTCCTGTTCATCTTCGACTTCTTCAGGCTCGACATCGTCGACCTCTTCAGGCTCGACCTCTTGGGCCTGTCGGGCGATGATATTAATTGAATGAGGATGAGAAGTAAATGCGAGACAAGCGAAACAGACCTCAACAGTGCTATAATAGACGAAAAGCAGACCGAATAAGAGAAGAGCGTAAATCGGTTTCATTTTGATTCAGCTTCGTGCTCGTTAGTCGAACAGAAACACACAGACACAAGGTTGAAAGGGTTGTTTGCGGATTGAATTTATATCTGAAAGCGACGTCACGATATCAGTACCGGTGAAGATGTTTCACCATTGTCGGGAAGCGAGTTTGCCAGGAATTCCCTTTTCCTGTTCAGTACACTCAACTTGAAGTTGATGTTAACAAACGAAAGGAAGACTATCCTAGACACGTCCGTATAGACATGCAGAGGTTACTCCCACATTACATGAACGCAAGATGCGTATGATAAAACAACCGAACTGATGCCGGATTAGAAACTCGAATAACTGTCAGGTGACATCAACTTTTATTTATTCAAGTTAAACCAAGACATACTTCAACAACGGTCATTCGATCGGTACTTGGAAATCCCTGAATAAGAGCGACTATTAAAATTGCAAACAAATAGACGTAATCCACGCACTTCTCTCTCCAATCCTCCACATCGTTGGTCATGTCTTTCTCTTTGCCAAGCTTCTTGGGCTCCACTTTGTCATAAAACGTGGCAACGTGGCAATCTGGGAGGCCCAGCAACAAAGAAAATGGGGTGAAATCTCTATGCAGTTGCAGATTTACGACGTGGGACACACATTCAGTAAGTAAATACCTTTATCAATCGATTTGCACCCAGCATTGAATGGGAAATCGCAGATCTTCAAGTACGGATTAAAATGGGTACCTGGCGAAAGAATGGACAGTAGAACAACGAGAAGGAATTAAGAAATGATGATTGGATAGTTAAATCAAATGGCTAACCTGGAGCACATTTCTGCCAATACGCCCGACAATGTGCGCAATTGTAAAAGTGACAACAACTTTTCGGATCGGCGAATAAACCTGAGAATAAGACATAGGTACGTGTAGGTACGTGAATGGATGTGGAAATTGAGAATGGTGATAGTAAAATCACCATCAGGCTTAAGACAATGATTGTGTTTGCTGCACTTGTGCTCGTAGAAGTAACCCAATCTGTAGCCCCTTTTCTCTCGCGCATTGACAGACATCGAGTCTCGAACCGAAGTACCTTCCTGCGGCAATGGGAAAATTTCAATGGCATCACAAATTAGAATATTACTCGAAATGTTGTTCTTACCGATGCTAGGATTTGAGTCAACACAACAATGACATAAATGAGCGACATAATCATCTTGCAAAATTAGACGGATTGTTTGAGTGATAATTTTTGAATCGTAAGGAATAGAAATTGATGACTGGTAGTAACTCGTAGGATTGGTAGCAAGCGACTGTAAGGCTTGGAGACAGCGACACTATTTACTCCTCTTCATGGAAACAGTTCAGCAACCTCCTGACTTCCCTGATGTCCGTCACAGGCGTACATTTTGATAGGTCCCAAATCTGAATATCCCCTGAACTTGTGGCAAACGCAACTTGTTCGTTGTTGTCGACGCTGTTGTACTGCATTAACGATGCACTCTTGTTTCCGTTCAGCGAGAACTGTTTCATCATCCTCATTGTTTTGCTACTGGTGACAGCATAGATCGAGATACCGCCATCCATCTGGACTGGAAAGGAAAGGAGAGGAAACATCAAGAACAGACCCCGCGAGAATATAACGAAAGTCGATCCGACGCCGAATTCACGTCGCGTTCACTTCTTGACCTCGTTTTTGGACCAGTACCATGACCGCAAACGTGCAATTGGTTGACGCATCTTCCGATGATGATGATGACTTTGTGGTGATGCCGAAGAAGAAGATCGAGTGGGGAATAGTTGAGAAGCTGTCGAGCTCACCACGTCCGGGTGTCATCCAGGTTCTGGTCAGCAAGTACTTGACCAACAAATTCAGCGAACAGCTCACGCCGACGAAATTGGATGAGTGGCTGCGCAACAACCGACCTGACCTGATGGACAAGCTGACCACCGATGACCAGAAACAACTCGCTGTTGTCTGCATCCAGATTCAATGGGCACCGTGGCGACAAGCAGATTCACTGATCTGGGTCAAGAGCATTGTCGCGAATTCTACGATTATCTGGTGACGAATAATTGCTCATAGAAGATTCTGGTGCTGAAGGAGTACTCTGAAAGGTTGACCGAGGCTGAGCTGCGCCTCAAGGAAGTCAAGTTCCAGTTGTGCAGACTGCCAGCATTCTTTGGTCGCTCGCCTCGTGGCCTCAGTGAAATGGACGACAATGGCAAGGCTATCGTGGCTCTACTGTTGAAGCAGAAGCAGCTCGAGGAAGAGAATGACAAGTTGAGTGCCAGGGTGGTCGCGTTGGAGCAGCGAAGTGGCGGCGATGCGTAGATTCGTGTCGTACGAACACTTGATAAGTGTGTCGTTCAGTCACAGAGTAATTCCAATTTGTATCGCTTCGCATGCTTTTCATATTAAACTGTTTGCTAATTCGGCACTTTCGTACCAGGCCAAGGAGAAGGGTGTACGGAAACATGACATACCTGCCGTTATGACGGGTCGACTTGGTGACCATTCCGCAGTTCGCAGGCCGAAATCCGTGTGAAACCTGATCACAGGTTTACTGCTCAGCAAGTTGTAAATTCGCAGTTCGTTATCTACTGCTGTTGAGAAGAAAATATTCCTGGTCAATGGCGAAAATTGAGTTGCATTAACGTGTCCACGATGAGGTTCAAAGCTCAACACGATTGGAGTTTTATATTGAATACTGAATGCACTCGAATGTGATTTGTTGATTTTTGCAGGAATGGTGTTATTGAAAGAACATTGAAAAAGAGCCCCGCCAAGACATCCGACTACGAATATTGCGGGATCTTCACTATTTATGGACATCGCGGTTATGCCAACTTCGGCTTCAGGTCGATCACTGGTCTTTGCCAACAGTGTACGAGGCAGATCTTGAATGGTTATAATGAACGCGTCCGAAACTTGGAAAAATTTTCCATCATTTAGTTTCCACAGGAATATCTTTCCATCCAGTCCAGCACTCACAATTGAACCAAGATCACCCTTCTTCGTCGGTTTCAACCACTGCACAAACGTTATCGCATCTTCATGATACTCGGTGCTGGCGTGGCTCACGGCGATTAATGGGTCAGCTTCGTTCCTCGTGTTCCAGCACGCCAGCGACCCGTTAATGCTGGCACCAACGTAAATAGACAGTTGGCTCGGATGTGCCTGGACTGTGGTCACGCAACCGTCCATCTCGAGTAGAGCTGTTGGTCGAGCGTTTTTCGAGTGGTCTCTGTAGGTGTTCCAAACGTGCACATATCCGCAATGAACACACCAGTCGTCGTGATTCCCAGATGTGTAGCCGACGACCAATGCAGATGCGTTGCCGTTCCACGACATCGACGAAATCGTCAAATTTCCGAACTTATCTTCTTCGGTGTTGGCTGCGTGTTGTGATGAGATTTCGGTCACTAAATTAGCGCCCTTCTCATAATCGGAGTAGATCTGATTCCAGATATGAGGCGAAATTTTTGAGCTTTTCTTCATCTCATTGATTGTGATGGACGAAGCTCGTTGCAAAAATTTTGCAAGTCGGTCATTGTCGAAACTGTCAGACTTCGCAAACGTTGCTGATCTCTTTTCAGAATACGCTGTCGGTGTGTGTGTGCCGACGATGCTGGTTTCCGGGTGCTGCGTCCCCTTCTCGTCGTCCTGCACCCCCTCAGTTTGCGCACTTCCATCGCATCTCGTCTTGCTGGACTGCCACGTAGAGTTGACTTGTTCTCCTTCGCGAGTCACAAACGAGAACATTTCATCGTCTTCTTTTGGTCAGCGATTGTGCATAATCTGTTGATACAAACAATCCGTTGCCATGGATTGTGTGAGAGCTATCAATACTCGAACTGGAGACCATCGTTACTAAACTAAACAATTGTAAGCATCTTATGCGTATTATATTTTCAGTCATATCAATCGATCTTTTTTTTTCATTTTTCATCGGCGTGCTTCTGAACGACGATGAAAAGTTAATCAAACGAAGACGTGTTTGAAAGTACTATGAAGCACTTTTTTGAACTCCTTACGTACTTGCAGGAAGATCGTTTACAGTATTATTGTCAGAATTATTCGCTAATAACTGAAATGAATGACTACATAAAAATGAAGTCATTTCTGCAATATGAAATGCAGGGTGTCGTATTAAACCAAGTAATAGTTGACGCACAGGCCAATTATGACAAGCGCCAATTGATTAGACAAGTGTGAACGATGCCGATGATCACAGTCGGAGTTGATTAATGAGGCAGGTTAAGTCGCATTCGGTAATCTTGAGCTTGGTGGTCGGGAATTCCTCTATTGCAATATGGACACGTCATGCGAAATACGAGCCACTCAGAGATGCAACCTCTATGATAGAGATGCCCGCATGGAAGTAGTTCGAGAGGAGGCGAGAGGCGATCACGACAAATGCAGCAAATATCACTGGGCTCGGGCGGTGCTCGATCCGGGAAGTGAGGACCTCGCCTGGACGAATACAATATAGAAAGACGCCTGGTTTGGTATGTCGAACATCGAGTCAGGGACAGTCTTACCGTGACGGTCGCTCAACTTGAGTTCGTCGCTGCCACTCCTTCCACTCCTGGTAGGCGACAAACGCGAAGACGGCCACCGCTGCTGCAATGAAGGCTACCGGAGTGAATGGCACAATATTTCCTGGCATTTTCGGCTTGATTTGGCTCGATTTGGCTCAATTTGGCTCAATTTCGAAATTTGATCATTCGGGTCACGTGACCACTGTTATGGAAGCACTGCGATGACGTCAGTATTCAGCTGACGAAATCGTCAAGATTTGCATGTGCGAACAGTTCAATCAAACTCTCTCATCCTGTGCCGCCTCCCGTCCCGTCTGCCTTCCGGTAAGCTGCTCTCTCTTCAGACTCTACCATGACCACTCACACACACAGACACACTCTTTTGACCTGTTCTCTGTACCATTTCTTAGACCTGCCGGCACCATGGGTCTGGTCTCCGACACCCTACTCGTGTTTGTCTCCCAGGTGCTCTTCTTCCTGGCCGGATGGCTCTTCTTCGTCAAGCATCTGTTCCGCGACTATGAGGTGCACCACAGACTTGTCCAGCTCATGTTCTCCATCACCTTCTCACTTTCGTGCTCCATGTTCGAGCTGATTATCTTGGAGATTGCGGGCATTTTCTCGTCTCACTCGCGCTTCTTTCACTGGAAGCTGATCCTCTACTCGATGCTGTTCATGCTGATCTTTGTTCTTCCCTTCTACATCGGCTACCAGCTAATCAGCAACATGACATTTTTGCTCGCCCGCAACGCCAAACTCGTCAAACCTTTCTCGGTTATTGCTTGGCTCGTCTTCATTTATTTATTCTGGAAGATCGGCGATCCGTTTCCGATTCTCAGCCCCAAGCATGGCATCTTCTCCATCGAACAGGGAATCAGTCGCGTCGGGGTCATTGGGGTCACGCTAATCGGATTCTTGTCTGGTTTCGGTGCTGTTAATTATCCATACAGTAGTATGACGTATTTCATGAGGCTCGTGACGCCAAGTGACGTGAATTCACTCGAGAGAAAATTGATGCAGACCTGTGACATGATTGCTATGAAGAAGAAGCGAATCGTGCTCATTGAGAAGGATGCCAAACAGCGAAACAGCGCTCCAAAGTCTATCTGGAATTTGCTGAAAAGCGTTCAGGGTTCTGGTCAGGATGTTGCCCAAATGAGACGTGATTGTGACGCTCTTGAAGAGCTCACCAGGCAACTGTTCCTGGAATTGGTTCAAATGAGATCGATGCAGCAGCGAATGCAGTGGTCAAAAACACTGAAAGGGCGATATTTCAACTTTGTTGGCTACTTCTTCAGTATGTACTGCATCTGGAAAATATTCATTGTGAGAGTAGTAGTACCATGTTCGAGAGTAATTCTCCTGTAATCGTGGTCAATTTTTTGTTCTTCTAGTGCACAGTTAACATAGTTTTCGACAGGGTTGGCAGAGTTGACCCCGTCACGAGGGGGCTCCAGATTGTCGTCAACTACATTGGCCTCGAAGTGGACGTCAAGTTCTGGTCGCAGCACATTTCATTCATACTCGTTGGTATCATTGTGATAACTTCAGTCAGAGGACTTCTTATTACGCTGACGAAGGTATGAATGACCACTCTGACTGGATTGGTTTGTCATTACTTGTTTCCACTCTGTAGTTTTTCTACGCGATCTCGAGCTCAAAATCTTCGAACCTGATTGTGTTGGCTCTCGCTCAGATCATGGGCATGTATATCGTGTCGAGCGTTCTCCTCATGCGAATGAACATGCCTCTCGAGTACCGTGCCATCGTCACTCAGGTGCTCGGTGATCTTCAGTTTAACTTCTACCATCGATGGTTCGATGTGATATTTTTGGTGAGCGCCCTATCGAGTATTGGCTTTCTGTACCTGGCGCACAAACAAGTGACAATGAATTGAGTGAATAAATGAATTAGTGTCGATTTGGTCGTGTGGAGCGTCGTGAAGAAATGGTAATAATAAAATGAGATGGGAGTTAGCATTGTTGGAGCCGTGTGAAGAGTTGTGCGGTGATTTCTTGGTTCGCGCCTTCGGCAGCTCGTCACGTGTCCGACATGAGACCGACTGGATTTAGTCGTTGTGTTTACCACACGATTTTATTGATATTGTTCTCATCGATTGCGCGTTTGGAAGCCGCGAACGATATTCTGGGATGCGGAGGCTTCGTGAAGTCGTTGGTTAACATAAATTACTCGCGAGTATTGATGAAACTGTGAGTAATCGATGGTGTACCGGTACGGAGCTGACCGGCATTTTGGGTTCCATTTCCTTGTTGTTGTCCTCAGGTACGCTTATCAGGGCAGTCTGCAGGGCAGTCTGAAGCACACGACTGACTGTGCACCTCATAATGGTTATTACTTCGTTCCTCTCGACTACAAAGGCAGCTACATCCTCAGGTACGGACTCGATTCTTCAATTCTTCCAACCTCGTCACTCTTCAGTGCACGTTCTATACGCTAAGTTTTACTAATTTAACTCAACCAGAGTAATTCACAAGTACTTGGGTGCATGCATCATTTTACTCTTCCATTTAACTTCTAGTTCACTTTTATCATTACAAATCTCAATCCTCAGAATCGAGCCGCCCAGCGGTTGGAAGTTTGAGCCGAATCAAATCGAACTCAACATCGATGGCCAGACGGATCCGTGCAGTCAGCAAGTCGACATCAATTTCGAGTTCAAAGGATTCACTGTCGTCGGAAAGGTGCATTACAGAATTGATGAGTCATCTTTGATTAACACTTTGCATTCATGCTCAAGGTTCTCAGCGATGGTCTCCCATCTGGTCCACCAGGCGTGGCGCTGACACTGAAAGCGAAACAGACGGGCAACGTCCTGAAGACGACGGCAACGGTCGGCGATGGTGATTATGTGTTTGATGAAGTGCTGCCTGGTGATTACGTGATCGAGGCCAATCATGCCGTTTGGTGGCTTGCGAAGAATGCGGCCATTGAAGCTCCAATAGTGAACGTGGTTGATGATAACGTCCATGTCAAGTCGAGCATCGTTGTGCTCGGTTATGATGTCAACGGGCGAGTAGTGAGCGATGGCGAACCAATCAAGGGAGTGCAGTTTGGTCTGTACAGAAGTGGACAAAAGCCGAAAACCGTCACCGGCTGCGATGAAACGCCTCTCCAGTTCACGAAGCTGCCGAATTCGATTACTGGTTCATCGTACACATATCTCTGTCATGTTTCTTCGAGAGAAGATGGAAACTTCATTATTCCAGTTGTTCCACCAGGCACCTACAAACTGATTCCATTTTACCGTGGCAAGCATATCGAGTTTAATGTGAACCCGTCAGAAATGGATTTCGAAGTGAAGCATAACAGTGTCAACCTGGAAACAGTGTTTCAAGTCGAGGGTTTCAGTGTCACTGGGCGAGTTGCTACGGAGAAAGGTGGCGATGGAATTGTCGGTGCGAAAGTTATTGTCTCGAGCGAAACTGCGTTGAGCAGTGAAGAAGTGATCACCACTACGGAGAATGGGATCTTCCATTTGGATAATATGAAAACGGGAAATTATCGTCTGAAAGTCATTGCCAATCATATTCATTTCGATGTGATGCGCATCAAAATCTCTCCGCAAACAAATCAGATTTCTGAAATTATCGCAACTGCGTTCGATGTTTGTGGAGGAGTCACTTTGAAGACGTCATCATCGTCACCCATAACGATTCAGATTACTGGAAGTGAAAATAAAGAAGTCGACTTGAACAACAACAAGTTCTGCGTAGCTCTGAAGCCCGGTAAATATTTGATGAAGCCGTTGTCAGGACCGAATCTCCAGTTTGTACCTCGCGAAAGAAGCATTTCAGTCACCTCTAAACCGATGATGGATGTGTCATTCTCGCAATTCACCGCTCGTATCACCGGCACGATTGTTTTAAGAAAGGCTGACAAGAATGTTCAAGTTCGATTGGTAAGCAGCACCATCAAGGAAGTGGTCGCTATTTGGGATAGTGCAGGACAGCCTTCCTCCGGTACTTCCGCTAAATTCAACTTCGATAGCGTTCTTCCTGGAAAGTATTCGCTCAACATCATGCGCGAACCAGACATTTGGTGTTGGGAAAAGCAGTCGCTGGATGTCGATGTCACAGACAAGGATTTAACTGACTTGGTGTTCAAGCAAAGCGGTTTCGCTATGTCTGCGTACGTTTCGCATGATACCAAGATGAAAATCCAGCATCCATCGAAGCAAATCGAGATAGTGGAGTTTTCGGCTGGCAGTACCACTCATTGCTTGCCTGACGCTGGTATCTACAAACTGATTCCAGTTGGTTGTCATCGCTTTGGTGACAGTCAGACAACCTTTTCCTTTGACACGAACAATGTTGAGAATTTGATTTCGTTCACTGCGACAAAACATTTGATTACTGCTTCAATTGTGACGAGCGTTAATGTTAGTGACATGACAGTCACATTCAAGATGACCTCTTTTGGATCCGATCAAGTAACTGAGAAGATCCACGTGGATCGAGAACAAAAAACAAACAGCGGCGAGCATATTTATCCAATCTCACTCTGGATGAAGCCATTCGTCAACGTGCATCTGGAACCGGCCTCAAGTCTGCTATTGTTTAAACCTCCTTCGTACGAAATCAAAGTGGAAGATGACTGCATATCAGACGCAGTGACATTTCGAGGTCTAATGGGACTATTCGTGAACGGTCAAATCATACCGCAGATCGAAGGTGTCGAAATTGTCATCTACAATAATCAAGGAATGGTTCTTTCCAAAACGACGACAAACACTCTCGGACAATACGTAGCTGGTCCGTTCGATAGCGACGTTCAGCTCAATGTGACCGCGGAGAAAGAAGGCTACATCCTCAAAGAAGACACATCGCAGTTTGGAAATTTCCAGGCTTTCAAATTAGCGAAAGTAGTCGTCGAAGTGCTGAATAGCGATGCGAAAGGAGAACCGCTCGCTGATGTCCTCATATCAGTCAGTGGAGGTACAGATTACCGGAAGAACAGCGTCACTTCAGCGAATGGAACTCTCGTATTCATTGGCTTAAACCCTGGCCAGTATTATCTGAGGGCCATGATGAAGGAGTATGACTTTGAACCTGCTTCGCGAATGATCGACGTAACGGAAGGA
The DNA here is from genome assembly GCA_022876805.1 of Osperalycus tenerphagus. Classification (NCBI taxonomy): domain Eukaryota; kingdom Metazoa; phylum Arthropoda; class Arachnida; order Sarcoptiformes; family Nematalycidae; genus Osperalycus; species Osperalycus tenerphagus. Next base: position 174,111 of record JAGGCA010000073.1, on the reverse strand, counting down.
TCAACAATAACGGTGAAGGTGCGCGCCAAACGAGTTGCATTCAGTTGTTTCGGTTCACTCGTGTCTCTGAACGGTGAAGCTGAACCGGGCGTCGTTGTCGAAGCGGTCGGTCTGCCGAATGGCGATGGCAAATCAAGCAGCGATTGCCCCCTTCTGCAAGAGGAAGGCGTCAGTGAACATGATGGAAAGTTCCGAGTCAGAGGACTCCGACCGGAGTGTAATTATCAAGTCAGGCTAAAATCGAATGACGAAAGAAACGCGCAGATTGAACGATCAGCACCGCGCGAGCTGTTCGTCCGCGTCGTTCAGAATGATATAACCGACGTGCGGCTCATCATCTTCAGACGGAGTTTGCAGATGGACGTGAGCGGAAATGTGCGAACACAATACGAGTTTCTACCCTCGTTAAAGGTAAGCAATGATGCCATGGTAATCCTCACCATCCACATTACTCATCGTTCTGCTGTTTCAGGCACGACTCTATTCAGAAAGCAATTCTGATCAGCCCATCTCTGCAATCAACTTAGGTTCGAGCGCGTTCTTCTTGTTTCAGAACATAACCATCGACGACCGCACTTACGTCATCCGCCTGGAATCCACACTGTCATTATCACTGTACGAGTTTGAAACGTCCTCGATTTCATTCCGCGCCAACACTTCATTCCTGCACTTCACGTTTCATTTCACTCCCAAGTTGAGAAGTTCATCAACGTTCGGTGGATTTGATTACGAAACGAATCATGATTCCGTTTATGTGTTACCTCTGCTTTTCATATTGACCTTATTGGCATATAACTACGACAAAGTCGGCCCGTACGTGAGACATGCTAACGAATTGATGCAGGTCATTCTCTATAATGCACAACCAACCAACGACACTTCCACTCCTGATGGCAACAGGAGAACTAAAGTTAAGGCCCGTCGCAGTTGAGCAAATGATTCATTGCCGTGCAATTAAGAGGATCATCGCTGAATTAGTCGTTAGGTAATTCAATTTCAGTAATGCATCTTAAGGTGAATAAAAAATGAATTATTTGCTAAATTCAATGCAAGTCCGGTATCTGACATTCGTGAGAAAGCTGTGTGGGAACATTGTTGACGTAACGATCGGCGAAGAAGTGGTGCGATCGATCGCGGAGGCACACAGACAATAAGAACAGTTGATGACTTACGATTACAATTCAACAATTTGGTGCACGTGATAGATGCCAAAAATGCGACCACAGACAAAGCGCATGTAAAACTTGTTCGTGCACCAATTTAACGCCTGTCCTACACATGTTCGACAGGTGGTCACGTCTGAATCACGTCTTCTTCATGTGCATAATGCGAATCCGAACGGAGTTTGTTCGCTCACCCGGTTCTCGATGACTGCAACAGCGGGTAGTGAACAGTGCAGTGTCTATTTTGGGGGTACAAATTAAATGGAATGCAATGCAATCATTTCCGACATCGTCAATTGTTTATATATCAGACTGTCAGTAGGTATTCGATTCGAGTTCACGGTCAAGTCGTTTAGTTAGGTTAATTCATAGTCGTGTTTTTTTGCAGCATAGTAAAGGGGAAGTCTCGGCGAGATGGATTCGAGATGGATTATTCGCCGCGAACTTACCATTGCAATTACGGAGCCAGAAATGATTGCTTATTATAACAATGAAACAGCTATTTCGCACTGCGACCAGAAACTTTTTGTTATTCTGCATTGTTTGTTGCATTGCCGTACTGCTGATGCAATTCGCTTATACATGGCCCACAATCATCCCTATATAAGTCTGGACTAGCCGTGATCGTCGTCTCACTTTTTCAAAGGGTGCCAGCCGGAGAGAGGTGAAAATGTTACTCAAGTTCGTGATTGTGGTGCTCTTTGCTGTGGTCCATCAGATCTATGCTGCTGATGATGGAACTTTATCGCGGAAAAATACCGCGAAAATGTCGTCTCCAGTCGAGGCTCGGGCAGTCGGAAGACAACCGAAACAATCGCTTTTGGCCACTGTCGGTGCGTCGTATTTGAACTCGATCGTGCCTAGAATGACCGGTACTGACGAGCCTTTCCCTCCCCTCACCGGAACAATCACTTAATATGTGGCTTCTTGATTACTTCAAGGCATTCTGGCCGCGGTTGGTGGCGGATTTCTGTTACAATCGATGTTCGGCGTCTTGGCGGATGCACTCATCACCCGAAGTCAATATAGACGACGATTACTTTCACCGCCGAATTTGGATATCACCGACTCGTATTCCTGGCCGTACTTGCTGGACGACAAGATCGAGTGGAATCCGAACGCTTGGAATTCCTTCGCGAATGAGTGGACGACACCTCCGCACAGAGTCAACAGAAAGCAAGTGTCTAGAATTTGTGTAGAGCAATTAATGAGCAGCATTACTAAGCTTGCCATTACAACAGGATGTCAGGCATCGGGAGCAGCACAACGTATAACGGAATCGGAATGCCAGCACAAACGGCCACGACCACGACCATCTTCGACTTCGGTTTTCTGCGCGAAGAGTGCAAGCAACGTGCTGTCTGCGAATTGGAACAATACTTGAGAAGGAAAGGTGAGTGTAATCATTGATGTTAGTCGAAGACGAAATGTAATTGCTGAAATCTGTGTCTGTGTCTGCGTGTCTGCAGGTGTATCTGTTGATGTGATCAAAGCGCTCAGGTTAGTGTCTCTTCACTCCTTCATGTATGCAACACCTCACTAATTGTAAGCCTCGAATCCTTCGCAGTGATCAAGTTCCGGGTATTAAACGCTACCAGCGCGGTGTCGAGACGGGACTCAGCCTGAAGGATTGCAGCTCCTTGAAAATGTGTCCTCAATCGCCTCTCGGGCGACTGCAAAAGGCGCTCGACGCTGTACTGGACACGGGCACTCGCTGACCACTCATCGCCATACCTCACTAACGTTTTCTGTTCACGTTTTTAAACTCATCTCATAATTCATATTTATGATCACTGTTTTGTGTATTTATTTATCTCATCATCAGTGTAGTGCAACGTGAATTTTGATATTCTTCGTAGTACGAAGTTCGTCCGATTAGAGTATATAAAAGAAGTGTCGTTAAATCACGTGTCTTGTGGCTCACGTTTCCTGATTCCTGCATTTCTCTCCGGAATCCTGATTTTATCGCAGCTGACCCACCATTAAGACATGTCAGCGAATTTGGAGGACTAAGTATTTTGGGCACTCAAGGCGTTAATGCGGAGCTGGAGCTAAGCCGTCTTGGGATTAAACACATTTTCGAGCTCGCGATTAATTCATGGCGAGGTCTCCTTCTTTCTGTATTCCAGATCTTCATCCTTATCCTCTTCAGCGAATTTCTGTATTACTCGAAACTGTGGCATTGTCACGATTATGATCGATTGGCTATTTTGGCAGTGGTCCTTCTTGTTCCGTCTCCGTCTGGTGTCTGTTACTACCGGCCGACGAGCAACGAGCGCCTTTCGCCACGGGGCAAACCGCTGAGATTTATCTGCCATAAATCAAATATCGGCAAGACGGAACCAAACGAACGGAACTTGCTGGGTCTTTAAATGGAGTGAATTCTGGTCAATCTTCTTCTGTGCCTGCCGATCAGCTCTCGTGCGTCATTGTTCTATTTTCCATTCGCCAACGACACCACTGTGATAACGTCATGAAGATTGCTAGTTACATGATAATGATAGCTGTACTCATGCCATTTGTGTGTCTTCAATCACCTCTTGCATCAGGCAAAATGCCATCCTCCAAAGTTCGCAATGACAGTGCCCGATCGTTATCGTTGCTTGGAGAAATACCTGGTTGGGCAATAGTCAATCTGATGATGAGGAAAGCCAACTTCAACTTGCTGTTCGTCAAACTGGCCAAAGTATTCATTCATTACTTTCTCGATCTGTTTCTTAACGAAATGTTTGGGACAGCGGGGAGATCAATGAAGTCACAATCAAACTCACTGAATGAACTTTTCTTATCGCCACAACAGTCTACGATGAGACGCGAACGGCGCAGTAAAAGGGATTTGTTAGTGGGTGGTGAGAACGTAGTCGAAATTAATAGCGACAATGATGATGAGCCTGATTGGGTACTGTGCAAAATGAGGACGCTGCTGATCAATCAGAAGCCAAACATCGACGGATTTCTCTACGATAACTTCAAGTAAGCTCATTCAATAGTGGCTGTTTGCATCATTATTCGTTTAATTTCATTGTTTTCGTTTTTCTCAAGATTTACTTTACAGCCCCATCATTGGAATGCACTCACTAAGAACTTTGAAAAATGTACGGAAAGTAAAGGAAAGATGGGACCCAGTAATGAAGAGTCGTCACCTGATTGTGATACTCATGAAAATGAGAGCAAAAATGAGTTGCGTATTCATATGGCTTAGGCTTGACCTGGATAGTTGTGTCAATCAATTAGCCAGATGTGTTGTGTAATAAACGAGGTTTTACTGAAGCGATGCGACGATCAACTATTTAAAAACCAGGCGATGTGCACGCAAAAGGATCGACTTAACTATATCCTTGATACTTGATGCTAATGAAGCGAATAATAACCACGGTTGGCGCATAAGGACCGCCGACGTCTCGGCTATTAACCAGACACTGCAGAGTTCACATTTCTTGAATGAGTTGTCAAGTGGATAGAAATATTTACGAATAGAATCCGATATGCTTTGTTTCTGCTTACATATGGCATTCAATTCATGCCACTTTCAAGTCAGTCACGCGTCTGCATCCTTTAAGGAAAAGAATCCCTGCTTTGTCGACTTCAATCTTTATTCGTACGACAATTGTCTTCATGTCGAGATTATATTTTTATAAGGCCTACCATGATAAATACCGACACACAAGACCTCCATAACAGAATTGGATAGTTTCACAGGCAGAAAACTCAAGTTTTCAGTCATCTTCAGATGACATGTGGACCACGAGGTGTGGTGAGTTTCGCAGATCCGCTATTCATAGCTATTCATACCTGGCTTTCATGTGCTCCGTTATCGAATCGCGCCAAGCCTGCAATCAGTTTCATCAGAAGGCTGGTCTGGTCATTGGACTGTGATGCCAGAATAGTTAGTCCCAATTATTTGCGGATCCACTAAAGAATTTCTCCCTTTAATAAGTTGCCTTAATGAATGCGAATGTCTCTCTTTAATCGCCTGGCTAATCCTTAATTCATTTGTGCGCACGTCGTGCATTGACCGTAAATTATCGCAATTTGCACGCTTCGATTGCCGTTGAAATGCAATTGAGAACGGCGAATCAAAAATGAAAAGTGTGCAATTGTTACGAACGCGAATAAACGACAGCAAATGTCAATGTAGTGGTGATGCCGTGTTGAAGATGGTTGATGGTTGATCGTTGATCGTTGATGGTTCCTCCGAATCGTGAGACACGACGTTCAATTGAGCTGGCTGGTGAAGAACGTGCGTGGCCCACGAAACGTCGGTTAATTAACAACATATCTGTCAGGTTACGGCGATGAGATCCGTGTGGCTCCTTCATCATTTGTTTTACATGTAAGTACTTACTAGGTGAGTCAGGAAATGACCCACCCTAATTGACGATCGTTTGCATTTGCCGACTGTGCAGAATTTGTGCAATCAAGGTCAATGGCAGTGTTTGCATTGGGTTGACAGCTCCACGAATATGTTTTCGACATTTTAATTAACAGTCTCCATCATTAGCGATTGATTCATGTAACTATGCCTGGCATGTCAGTAAAATTGGAGGGCAATCATTGATCGCCAATTCAGGGTTAAGGTTAAAGCGAGATTAGGATTCGGATGATTAGCTTAGCTGAAACAAACGGAGAGGAAAATTAGGAAAAAAGATGAGAGAGTTTCGCAAATAGAATGAAGACTCGACTGGAATTGACTCGTTGTGGAAATGAAGTTAACTTGCATACTTGCATGAAGTATGACGGTCATGAACGAGACATTACGTCAGGAAACGTGCATTGCGCAACTTGAAAAACAAAAACATCCAATCAAACTTCCGAATGGTTGGTTTGTCGAAACCGCGAGTTAGGAACCGCTTACGTAATGCGAAAACCCTGCAAGGGATTCAAATATTCGACTCGGTTCTGGTTCTTCGTAAATTATAGCTGACCAGAGCCATGTACTGGAATAATACTAAAAGTTAGACGAAACTCGTAGAATATTAAGTGGTTTCTAACTACTATTCGGATGATAGAGCGGAGCAGAGTGGCTGATCTCGTCTTCTTGACCTGCATCAAGAGCGGCAAATTTTTTCGCCTTCCTTCGCCTCGTTCCGTCTCTCAACCAACATCTTCTTGCAAATTCCTTCCAGGTTTCCTATGAAAGTTTCCCATTATTGATCCGCTGCTGTGCTTCATTTCGTCGTCGTCACTGAGTCTTGATTGTGCATTAACGATGTTGATCAAAGTCAGCGACAGACGTCGGAATTCGATACATCGTTTCGTCAGCATCAGTTTGTGTTTCTCGGTGATCATCATCACCATAGGCTCAGTGCAATGCGAGAAAGATGTACAGAAGACGTCGCAAGTGACCGAAGTGGTGAAAGAAGTGGGAAATGACTACATTCCAGCGGAACCGAAGAATGAGCTGTACGCCGCCATCGAAGCCAAGCATGGGGCCGCTCACATATTCAATAAGCACAAGAATAGGAATAGGAAGACGTCATCTTCACAGCACGCGATCCACAGTAGCCTGACGAATGATTTCTTCTCATTGCTGAAGGTGATGGGCAAGAAGAATCTTGCCAGATGTAAGTAATAGTAATGCACCGTCGCAATGTGCGTCTTCATTCTGATTTCGAACACTTTCGGAATCTGAATGAGTTCGCGAGCCTGAATTTGAACGTGAGGCAATTAATCAGCAGCCGACTGGGTACGATTAACTTATTTGCTGATTCAAAACATTATTTTCTGTAGCAATCGGGGCGTCAGTGCGGACTGTATTTAAGAATCCACTCGCATCCGTTGTCTATGCCATTTCGCTCTTTATCGGCGTCATTGTCATTCTTGCATTCTACGAGTCTCCCATCTCACCATTGCCGGTGCCACCGCTGCCCGACCCCCCCGTAGGTCGGTTTCCACCTGAACACCCCGTGGTAAGATGAGATTAGGCTCACAAAGACCAATGAGTGATATTATTTACCACTAACACAAAACAGAAAAAAATCACGACTTGTTATTCGAGCAATCAGATTCGTTGTCGACTAGCATGAATGATTAGATTTAGATTAGTTGGCCAAACTTATTCATGTTTAACCATAGACCGCTTAATTAGTGGGCGAATGACTGTATGCGAATGTGATTTGCTCGACGAGGACATATTATGTGCGATGCACGCTGTCGAGTTGATCGTTGCGGTCAGCGATTACGTGTCCACCTCGTTAACCTATTTCCTTGTTGTTGCTGATGATAGTGGCCACCACCAGTCCGGAAGCCTGTAAAATTGCACGGCGAACGTGTGCCTTACGTCCCCAGCTTCCACGGTAGCTCAGATCCATATGCTGCAGGTTCACATCAAGTTGAAACAGTGCAGCCGGTAGAACATCCACCACACCATCCACATCCACATTCACTGCAGGAGTATCCGCATCCCGGACATATACATCCTGCTGCGTTCCAAGTCGATGCAGCCCCGCCGCCACCTTATGCGGGATCAGGAGACCAGGGAGCAGGACATGCCGCATCTGCATCTGCATCTGCACCCTACGCAATAGCGGCGATTCCTCATGAGCATCATCTTCAGCACCAATATCCGCAACAACAGCAACTGGTAGCATCGCAGTCAGGCAACAACGTGGTCCACTTCGCATCTCCAGCTAGTGAACAACAAGCAGATCACTCACAGTTTCACCCAGTTATCAATAACCCGGTAATCAATCACCAGGATGCCACTTATCACGGTGCGCAAAGTGCTGCTGGCACCATTGACACAATCAGTCAGCAGCAGCAGCAGCAGCAGAACCAGGAACACTTCCAAGCATCTCAAGTGCATCCTTATTACTCGCCGCAAAACGTGCATTCGCAAGCTGCTAATTTCGTTCCAGTAATGACGACACAGCCGAAAATTAGGAAACGCATACAACGGAGTATCACCAGCGAAGAACCCTCGACGTGGGACATGATTGCGAATTTAGTGGAAAACCTGGATATTAACAGCTTCCTGAGTCACATAAACCTGGCACCATTTGATGAGGATTTGCTGTACGTGAAGGCGAAGGAGAGCATCAATGATGAGGAAAGCGATGATGCAGAAGATGGTGCAGAACATGTAGAAATTGAGGCCGAGGAACACTCAGACAAGGGAAATGAAAGGTTCGGAAAGTGTACAATATGCACATTACGTACGGCATCATTCTGATAGTATTCGGCGCATTTTCTTTGCACAGGACAAGCGGCCAACGAGCGGACGAGTGCACCGACAATTCAGTCAAGTGCAAGCAAATTAGATCATGATCATGGTCATGGTCATGGTCATGATAACGATTAGTGTAGGTCATAATTGATAAATATCCATGTCAGTGGCACTAGTCAGCCAGTTGTTGTAAGCTTTTCACTGCATAATCAATCGAGTGCCACATTGATGACCCTTCCTCATTGCTCAACGTTATACTCCTTTTCCAGCTGTAAATTAGCTTCTCTAATTACGATCGATAATTTGTATGCGAGTGTAGATAAATTGGATCCGTGAAGCCAGTAATTTCGCTTATTTGCTCTCTGTTGGTCCATCCGCCCAACACTTCTGGCACGAATTAAGTCGTGTAAGGCAGGCGATTGGTGTGAATTGAATCGGAAACAAAATCAGCTACGTTAATTGTAATACATTAGTACTACAATCACCGAATTGACCATTTCAGCAACGCGCAGTTAGAGCCACATTAAATAATCAATGGCTCTGGTCCATTGGGTGAGCTTGTAATGCAACTGGTAATTGGACTTGATTAGGTGAGCGTTGGTAATGACTCCGTCGTCTGGGTCAAGGTATCGTTGATTGTTGTGCACGCAACGCGTAGCTCCATTCACCGGCTATTTGAGCCAATTACACTTATTTGTATGCATGTATGATCGACAAATGACCGACCGATTTCGGTGTTCCTGTTCGTCTCTGTATAAACATAACTCGATGGCGTTGGTATCACAGTCAGATATCGGAAGCAGCATTAATCTCGTTTGAATTTGATAGCCGAAGTGAAGGAGAACAATGCGGAAGCGGCACGTTGTGTCAGTCGATCGGAGGCTCGGGGCTAGAACGGAATTTCTCTGGCAAGGCAACGACCGACACTGGAACGAGCCACCCATCGCATCACATTCTGGAGTGATGCAACATCGCATCACAGCACCAAGCTTTTATTACAGGTTTCTCTGCCGTGCTCCCCCGTCGAAGTATTCCCGATCTTCACACGTATTCCTCAACTTTAAACTAGTTATTCATCTGCTCATGGCCTGATATGGATCAGGATTATGCTGAATACGGTTCAGCATTTCCAAGCTACACGATTTTATTGGCGACTAAGCCGACTGCTACCAAGAACTCGCCTTCTGGATCACGAGCTGTGCTAGTTATGAACACGAAGATATTATTATTGCTATATTACTCCTTTGTAGTTAATGAGTACCGGAAGATGTCCATGACAAGAGGTATTGTTAGCGGCTCATGTTTTGCGCCTCGATGTAGTCTTGGCACTGTAGCCACTGTGAGCTGGTGATGCTGGCGAAAATAGAAACGAACACGGATGGTATATAACGCAATTTCTTCCTTCCCAACCTGTAAATGACAAATGAAATCCGAACAACCATTAAATTTGGCTGAGCACCTCTCATAAAATATTCGCAGTTTTACCATCTCTCGCCGCGATCGTGTACGTCTTAATTGCTGGAATCAAGTCCATTTTGTAATCCTTCCTTTCGACGGCGATCCTGTTGCAAGAGAAGCATAACTGAAAGGTAAGTGATGCGAAGGCGATGCCGACAGCCCGTGACAGGACGCTTACCCGAAAGTGTTCAAAATCGCAGTCTCAAAAACCGCCAAAGAATTGGGAGGTTCGCCGCTCATCTTGACTCGATGGTAAACCTTGCAGTAGAGTTGTAATTGATGAATAATATTTAAGGAAAATTGATCGATACCCGGCAATGTTATTTACCTTGCAGACATAATGCTTTTTACAGTTGGACCCGACTATCGGAATCTTTCGCGCTTGCAGTGTGCTCTCGAGCATTGATAAGAACTTTATTGAATTTTCCTTGTTTAAGAGAGGCATTTCTCGGAACATCGGCGAACTGCTGGGAAAATGGTACGAATCTTTCCTGGGAGATCGTTTTCGGCGTCTTCCCAAGCTGCTCAGCAAGCCTGCAAATAAGATAACAAATAAGATGAGTGTTGCCGTAAATACAGACAACCTTATGCAATTTATATCACATAAACAGAATACAGGAAGTGATTTACCTGCCAACGGTCCCACGCCTGTCATAGCTAAGATAGCAGGAAGGATGGAAACCGCGTATATAAGACTTCCAACCATCAGCGAACTCATGCCGATTTTCCGGGCTAATGCCGGGTTGACCGCATAAAGTGGTAATCGCGTTGTCTCCGCAGTCATCTGTGGAACCGCTGCCGAATTGGTCACCTCCGGCGGATCTTGACGGGATTGTGTCGTGGCGGTCCGATTCTGTTGATGCTCTCTCACCGGTGGTGGCTGTTGCGAGTCATGCCTTTCAGGTTCGGCTGTGGTCTCCTCAACTTGCATAACTCGATGTCCGCTCAGCGGTTCGAGACGCTGGCTGAATCCGGGAATGGCATTGTATGTGCCGTAAATTTCGGCATCGACCCGATATTCACTCAACAGACAAAGTCCACAAGAAACAAGCACGAAGAGCCCGGATCGCGAATGAGCCATCATTGCCATCTGAAAACGATAACGCAAATGGACAGGCAGGCGGACAAATGATTGTTTTGACTGGTTCCCAAGGACATCAAGTGGAGGACTGATTGAGTTTTGAGATTTTATATAAGATGTTAGTTAAATGAAACGAATTGGTATGTGAAAGCTCCACCCAGCAGTTGATGGTCATCTCCGCTGGCAGTTCGCGGCTTGCATTGTTCACCAGTCGAGCTCAACCTCCGCTCGATGCTGTTCATGCACCATAGTCGGACACAAGACCACTATGTCGAGAGATGTGACCGTGATGTCGAGCAGCAATCGAAGCAAGAAGCGTAGCTATTAAGCGATAACCTGACGTGCATCGTTGCCCAAACTGAATGCATGACATCGCCAGGAGTTCACAGCGTCGCAACAAAGGCACGTCTTTGACAGTCACCTGCCGATGTCGGTGTCTCGCCGCGATGTGATCAACCTTTGCCTGGTCACGCTCGGCCGCTTGAATGCGATCGTTTTTCGCGTCGGTGACAAGTTCGCAATTAGTTGTCTGCCAAGCGATAGCTGAAGAAAGAGGAAGTGAGATGGACGAGCGGTGATGGTGATGCGCTCAACCGGTCATCGCAATTTAATGGCTCGCCTTGAGTTTGTGAGCTTACCATCAACCGAGATTTCATCTACAATCATGCCAGATGCCTAACAACACAATCATACAAGCTGACAACCGACAGTTTCACATCACTTCCTTTAGAATTCAAACAAAAATGTTTGCACTGATGACCAACTTTCTTCAGTTTAATCATATTTGACAATGTTAATTGAACTAGTGAAGTGAATATTTGGCTCAGCCAGCTGGTAGAATCTGAGTTATCAGTTAGCAATTAGAATTTACTTATAAACAAAAATAGCGAAACAAGAGTTCTTCGAGCATTACTCAAGTCGATCCCAAACTTGAGTAGAAATGACCGGAAATTAGATTTTTGGAACCGGCAGACACCCAAAAAAACCCAAAAGATGTTTGTCGAACCACATAATGAAATTAGAATTCCTTGCACTGAGATCTCAGTACGAAGGAAACTCTTTAGACCGATAACTTATTTGCACGTTTCGTTCAGTCGACCCGTTTCTGTCCGATTTGTGACGCAATCAAACGCTTAGCGTCCTTGATGAACAAGTATTTATGAAAGACAGGAAATGATGATAAATAATAACTATGTAATATAAATATAAGCGATGTCAATGAATTGTGATTAAATATGCATAACAACACAACACAGAAGTGATTACGTCAATTTAGTGCTCATGTTCGGTGGGAGCTGTTTTCTTCTTGTTAATGAAGTAATGGAGGTCGTGTGGACATCTACTGTAGACCATCGAGCAGTCATTCTTCTCTGTGCCATAGGTCGCGGCATCAGCATACTGGCCAAAGATAATTTTAGCCAATGGGATGATTTCATACTCCTCGAGATCCTTCTGCATCCTGGATGCAAGAGAAAAGAGCCGATAAACCAGATTTTGTTTGCGGGCCGTTCTCATAATTATGAGAACCGATCATGATTATGATTACGATTATGATTACCTGATCAAGTCTGCGATGTGTTTTCCGAATTCCTGATATTCATTCGGGCCAGCTTTGTGCACTTCACATACAGAGCGAAGTTGGCACTCACTTTCGATGATTGCGTACCTGAGGGAAAATATTTAGTGAACATTTCCGTAGGGATGACCATGTTCAAGGTTCTTACTTCTGAAAAGCATCTTCCAGGTTGGCCAGCACGTCGAATAAGTTTCGAGCGTAAAGCAGCGCCCGACCTGCGCGATCGAAAATTCCCGATTCTCGCTTCTTTCTGCCTCCACCTGCAGCGGCACCCGCACCAGAACCCACCAAAGGCCCGATGGCAGTCGCACCAAGAGCTACGAGACCCAAGATCGGGATGCCGAGCAAGGTCAGCATGGCGACATCGGTGACGATGTCAAGCATGTCGAATATCTGGCGACTGATTCCAGTCGAGTATGGCCAGAATGACAGTTGTCTGGATTCTCTTTGTAACGTTTTCTCACTTTTGGTTTCTTCAGCGGCAGTCGAGAAGACGAGCAGCGCCAAGAATAGACAAGTCGATGCTTTGTATGCCATCATCGTTAAGCAAGGAAATAATCAGCTATGAACAGGAAGCCAATATTTAGTACGACGTGACAATTGCGGTATACTGATTAAAGGTAAACGATAGAAACGGATTTTCCGTCTTAGATAACTATAACTATAACTATAACTTTCCACTACATAAAGCAGAGCAGAATTCACAAGGAACTCAATTTCAAAGACTGGTTTACCACTGTCAGCCAAAGCCGTGACTTATCATGACTTGTACGGCATTATAATCGCAACATCAGGAAGAGACAAGAGAAGAGAGCAGTGGAAATATGACATAAGAGCAACGAACGCGACAGTACCAGGTGACAATGAAGGCCAGGATGTAGATTATCTGCGGAACACGTCCTTCGCCAACCCAGAGGAAAACTGACTCGAAATTCTACTCACATTTCACGGACGTGATCAAATCAGCGATGAAGCGTTACGTCAAGCGAAGTTGACAGTCCAGGTAGAGAGAGGAACCTCTGCCAGCACTTGGAACAGATCGGATGAAGATGAAGTGATGGTTATGATGATGACGCGGTTGCCGCGATCGCGGTCGCCGCCAGTATAGCACGTTGTCGACTGAGTTGGGTGCGCTGCCAGCGTTTCCGTATATAACCTGGGCTAAGGAAGAATGATGGTGATGTTGATCACCACTCGACTTGGGCAATTAGAGGACCGCTTGAGGACTTTTGCGCGTCGTGTTGTTATTTTGCACTCGAACGAGCGAAAACCTTATCGAGGCAGGGCACGTACATAAGAAACGAAGAAGAGAGGAGAAGGCACTTTGGTGATGTCTCGACCTCGGGAAGAAGAGAGTGGAGCCAAGAATAGAGTAGAACTATTGGTGGTGAGCCTCTAACGTGTTATGTAAGTTTCTGCTCTCGTCGTGTTACCTGTTACCTGTTGTGCAGAAGTGCGCCCGCCAAGTTCATTCAGATCACACACACTGCAATCCACACTTCTTCCCTCACCGACTCCCCCTATCTACTTCTCATTTCGCTTCCGTTTACCACTCGCAAAAATAACTTCGCCTCATTCATTCTTCCTTCCTACCGATAAATCTTTCGACTAACGGCGGTCAATGTCAAGGCCAATGATTACTAAAAACGGATCCCTTCGGAATGCGATTTGCGATTTCTTCATCCTCACTGCCGGGCCCGTCCAACGTTCATTTACATTGATAACTTTGTTTGCTTATTTCACTACCAGTACATTGTTTGATTTTGATTATTTTCGGCACACGTGTAGAGCATAGAGTGTGACATAACGTTTATAAGTATGAAATCAGTGAGATAACAGGTTCATGAGAAATGAGCGGTGAAACATTTTAATGGACAGGTTCCCCATTTATGAGTTTGTTCGTCTTCACTGCCGAGCCGTCCGTATGATACAATGCGACATATATATGTTCTGATGAAGTTAATCGGACAACCGGAAGTACATGTATGCTTAAGTGTGTAGGTTTGAGATTCGCCGTATCCTAATTATACAGATCGTTTTGCATAAATTTGCACTTTGATAATTATTTAGAGCATTTTGATCTAGTACTACGGAACGAATGCTAGAAGGCTGTATCCACTTTTTGCAAACGAGGCGGAATGTCGGTCCTATTATCGAAGGCGATGATATCTAGTTAATAAAAAATTATCTCGTAATCAGTGTAGCGTATTGCGTATTGGGTGCATCTCGAGCAGGAAATGTTGGCGAAGACAAGAAAACAATACTAAATTAGTGAACGAGAGCGCATAACTAACTTTCGAATTTTTATTAACAATAATTTAAGACATGAAATGAGTTTGATGGGCAGCTGTTGCGTTGACCGTTGATGAGTATTTACTACCATCGACCTTCGAATGGCACATAAATAATAGCTACAAAATTGTAATCACAGCTTATTGATGTTGGAATAGTGGAAAGAACCAGGACGCTGAGAAGACATCGC
>JAGGCA010000073.1:142551-152954 GCA_022876805.1 Osperalycus tenerphagus | reverse complement strand
TCCATTTCCATTTCCATTTCCATTTCCGTTTCCATTCGCATTACCACCCGCGACCGCGCTGATAATCGGAACGACAAATTTTCTCACGATTTCAGCAATGATCGCTTGCAGCATCATGTGGAACTGAAATTGCATCAGTTTTGGCGCTACAACGGATAGAATCAGGCGATTGAACGGCATAAATAACCTTCGTTCTGGACTGCGTTGCCGTCCCAATACATCACCGAGCCCCCCAATCCTCCTCTGCAGAGTCACATCACCCACATCACCCGCACTCGATGGCCACACGGGTGATTGCAGTGATGATGATTGACTCGTTGGCCACACCTGTGATGGTGGTGGTTGCAAGTTCGAGTGATGCAAGTATCGAGCATTGGCGACGCAGAGCAATTCCATAAATATGAATGAAGCCAAGAGAAGAGCGATGACGGCAAGGCTGTGCACATGAGTCTTGTAAGGACACTTTGGATCGGAAAAGAAGCGCATTTTGAGCCCAATTCCAGATGACGATGATCACAGACTCGGCAGATGCAGTAATGAGACGAGCGTTTGACGCACGTCAAGCGCTATTGACCGATTCATTCGTCGTGTTCTGTTCGATGGCAACCTCTGCCAGTGAAGCACACAACACATTTAGATGTCTTCGCACCGCGCTTAATGATTTCACGCAACTGAAAAGGGGAATCATCGAGATGAGCATTTATAATATGAATTTATATAGACAATTGGGTCGTGTGCTGAGTGTGTGGCATTTCGCACATTGTCCGCGACTGTCATTATCGAAATTCGATTGCATTGCGTGCTTGTCTCATTGTCTTAAGTGTCATGACTACGC
Source organism: Osperalycus tenerphagus (assembly GCA_022876805.1). Lineage (NCBI taxonomy): Eukaryota > Metazoa > Arthropoda > Arachnida > Sarcoptiformes > Nematalycidae > Osperalycus > Osperalycus tenerphagus. The sequence continues at coordinate 152,119 of JAGGCA010000073.1, read as the reverse complement.
GACTGTGTGTATCTATTTAAATAAAGTCAGTCAGCCATAGTTCACCACTTTCTGTATAATGATCACCTGGTCGGTTGCATTTTTACTCAATTGGCTACCGGGTTAAGCTGTGCTTTATTATAGTTCGATTTAAGGCATTCAGAAGGCGATTCCGGAACAATTCACAGCTGAAATGCACACACAAACAAAATAGAAAACGGAAGAGACGTTCAATAAACTCAACTAGATACTCGAAGATGACATTTTCTAAGCAAGATTATAATTATTGTTACTCTTAATGCGAATTTTCGGTAATAACTTAACGGTGTGTCAACGAACACATTATAGCTAATCTATTCAGTTACTGATCAAATGCGTACTACTAACAGTAATCGCTACAAAAAACACTACAGGAATGTCTCGTTGCGTTATTTGAAATCTATTTGAGACTATTTCCCACCTGTAACCTTTTCATTGGTCTCCCTTCCGAACTTCTGCAATGCATTCTCAATCTGAGACAGGAGGTTAATGAATGATTCCGAAAGCACGTCGCTACTGCCGAACGCAGTTATTAGATGATGTTGGTCTAAATCGCGTCTCTTTCTTCTTCCTGCCGACAGAGTTAATGATCCAGATGATAGAAGTGTCGCCATGAAAGCGCCTAGTAGCGGTATGAGTACCACTCCGGCACCAATTACGATTATCAACGGAATCAACCAGTAATAATCGGTTTTGGCGTAAGCGTAATCATCGTAGAACAAGTCGTAACCCTTTGCTTGGGCTCTTTTCACAGTGGATCCAGATGTCGATGATCGTGATGATGGTGATGATGACGCTGTTGAGTTGATCACCGCTGAGTTGATCAATTGCTGGATTGGCCAGAAGTAACTGTGCGCCTCCGGAGATGTCAGGTTCAGAGGCACATCGAAGTCCGAGGTCGTTGCCGAACTGATGCCTCGATATATGACCAGTTTGGCAATGAGAAACAAGACTATCAGTCGATTCATTGCGCGAACTGTCGAAATATTCGATCTACCAGATTGAAATGCTTCACAGCTTAGCCAACTGTAATTGCTTACCGTCGCACGTATCACACCTTCATGCTGATTCGAGTCTTTCTGGCTGGCAAATTCGGCGGACTGTCATCGTCGTCATTCTTTTGGCACGCTTATATATACCGAATTCTTGCGTAAAACGAGAACAATGACAATGAAGATCTCAACGAAGTTGTCATTTCTCTGGAATTTCATGGGAAAAAAGCGTGCACAGAAGGCAGTTTATTAATTAATTGTGAAACGGAGAACAATAAGGAGAATTTTCATATTGTTGCGATAAAGGCGTACAATGTCGAATTAGCGAAGCCATCAGCCCATTAACCTGACCAGAGATTTGCATCAGAGATTCGCAATGATAGAAGTGCGTCGAGCGCAACTTGACTGACAGAGGCATTCATGAAGAAGGAGCGAGTTACATAAGAAGCTTTTAAGGAGCTGTGCACTCATCGGCAAGACACCGAATCAAGTCATTGCATCAAGCAACTTATAATAGGCACGCCACTGAAATATTATATTATACGGCGTGATATTCATTGTCATCAATGACAAGCGTCACATATCCGGTTCGTGTCAAATTTCTATGCTTCTGTTTTCCGGTGTCCCTCTCATCATAATGTCATGACGCAAGCTTCGGTATCCACTTATTACCATCCGGAGGAAGGATTGCTGCTTCTCAGGAGTAGTTCTGAGCCACGACGTCCAACGCACGATATACATTCACTAGCAAATCATTAATCGTATCACTGGTCAGCCCATTCGTGTTTCGTTTGCGTCGACCAGGAGTGAAACTGCTGTGAACAGGAGGAGTGGCGAAACCCGCAAAGATGCTCATGATGAATGGAAGGATGATGGGGATTGCAATCAGGCAGAGAATGAAGGGCAGGATTGCTGTCAGTTCGTTCTTGAAGCCTGGTCCAAACATACCGTATGCCATGCTTGAATCGAAGTGCGATCGGGCGCGATTCGATTTGGCCGATGAGTCTTCAAGAGACAGTTCGACGTTCAGAACGATGTCAGATTTAAACTATTCTCATCATTTCATCACCAACATACCTGAGACATTTGAAGAGGTCGGCTGTGATTTAGCAACTTGTGCTGAAGACGGTGAGATTGCGACACAGAGGACAAGGAGAAATACTAGTAGGGGACAATAAATATTCATTGCGTAGCACCGACGGGCAGCAAAGTAGAAGTGATGAAATTATTATGACAACCTTTCTCGACTCTGTCATACAAATGATGATTGTGAGGCTCAGTGAATTTATATACGAAATGGTATCCTGGACGAGACGGCTATTATACCATGCAAAGTAGTAACAGTAAATCGTGTGAAGTTCGTTATGGAAGAAAATAGAAAGAGAAAAATTTTAACGTGAGGCAAATGAATATTGTTAATTGAACGACTATAAAAGTCGTTCAATTATAGTGATGTTGCATGTCGAGATCGGCATCACCTCCGTGCGAAACGCTCTGTTTTCTTCACATAGTTCTCTCTTCTCTCCTGGTGCTGAGTGGGTCATATAATTAGCGAACAATGTCGCTCGGCTTATCACTTTGCTGTTGTCAATCAAACCTCATCATGGCTTCACAAGGCACTGACAATTCCAATTATGAACATTCTACTAAATGGTGTACACATCACATATTTTCCATGCAAATTGCTTGCATTGTTGCGCCAAATTTATGCTGTATTCGCACTCACGCATGCTTGCGTTCCTCTGAAATACTAAATTTTCACATATCAGTCTACATATAGTTGTATTGAAATCAACGAGCACAAATGTCGGGTGACTGTCAAAGTTTATCAAAATAGTAAGTTAGTTTATTCAAATTCGAGGTGACAATGTACACTTTCGTTCGAGGCTCATTCATAGCAGGTGGATATTTCTCATTCATATTCATGTTGATATCAATATTTTTCATGTCTTCCAATCTGTCTGATTTCTCGTTTTCCCAAGCAACTCCTTCATTATCTTCGTAGCATTCTCGAAATTCTCCCAGTAATTGTAGACCTCCGCCAGCAACGATGGCTTTACTATGTCCAGGAAACTGTGCCTCTTCCGTCTGCCAATAATGGGTGGAACGCCGACTCCGAGACCACCACCGAGACCACCGCCGAGTCCGCCGCCGAGACCGCCAGCACAGCAACCAGCTGAAGAAGTGATGAGAGCCGTCATGAATGTGCTGATCAGCGGGATGAGAAATGATCCTAGACCGCATCGGTAGTACAACGTTAGTTATTGCAAAAGACAAGCAAGGAGACAAACTGACCGAGACCAATGACCAACAGGATTGGCAGCACATAGTAGAAATCGGTCCTCTCGATGGCTCCGAACTGTTCGTCGAACCAACCTCCGAATGTGTCACGAGATTCGACTGCTGCCTGATCGTACCTGCGACTTGCATCTTGCTTTGCGAGATAATATCGGTGATGAATGGCAGGAAACCGATAATGTGCTCGATGGTTGATTCGAGGGAAGCTCTCGTCTGGATTGACATACAGAACGACGTCGTTGTCTTGTTTTGGCATCGCTGGTATCGATCGGTCGTGCGTCCAGGACTGAGACCTCATCAGTCCGGTGATAATGAGCATAATAGCGATGAGAGTTGTGAGTGTCAACCCCATGCTAGGCGAAATATCTCGTAAGAAAATTTCGAAATTCGGGGGAATTTCGTCAATTCTTACCTTAAAATCGCACGATGTGTCTTCTTGCTGTGGCCCCAACTGTGGCCTTCTAAAATACAGTTCCTAGAAAACAATTTTCAAGCGTTGTCGCGTTGTGGTAATAGTCTGTCGACACATTGAGCCACTTCCGATGATATAGTGCAGAAGGCGCAATACACCCACCTTATATGCGTTTTACGGTGTGGATTTCGCACAATGGACTTCACGCCCTGCGCTCTTTACAGATATTGACCATTACTCGTCATTCAACTGTTATCTGAAATTTAATTAAACTGTCATGTTATGGTACATGGAGAACTCCTCAGGAAAATAAACGAGGAAATGCCGAGCTGACTGACGAATGAAGACATCGATTGTCATCTAATCGACCGGTTTCGAATATTATTGATTTACATGTTCAAGCGGTAATACAGTACAGTACATGTAGGTAAATATTTTGTTATGCCATTCCTAATTAGTATGACGAAAGGAAGCAAACTGAGAAATGCGAGCTTACGAAAATATTACACCATTCGGGACAGTTTAGTTGATAAATGATCCTAGCCTCACCTAAATCAAAGCCATTAAACTCGTTTAAAGAATACGAGCGCTTTTCGGAGAACGGATTTATGAATCATTACAGATTGATAAATCTTGATAAATATTCTGTATAAAAAAAATCTGCAGCGAAATAATCGTGATCTTCCGTCTCTGAAAATAAGGCATGGGAATAATTATTTGATTTCAAGTTCACGTTGGCAAAATGAGTGATGTTGGGCGTGGGTGCGAGGCTTATTAGAATTACAAAGCTTGTAGAAAAGTATGCCACGTCTGACATAGAAATTCATCATAATGTTCATCATAATGTTCATCATAATGTTCATCATAATGTTCTTCCTAACACACTTATCTTCTTTGATCACATTACATTGAAAACTTTTCTATCGTATCTCTTCACCTCATATGGGCGGGCAAACGATGACATTTGCATACCAGGCGATGTTCAATCAGCGCGACTTTGGTGCAAAAGGCGACGATTGTACCAAAGTATCACTCAGATGTGGTCCCAGCACCCTTGCGGGTCACCCAAATTCCCACACTGGCGCGACGACAATCTCGATCAAAAAGGTAACGTTGGAGCGCTCATAAAAATTTTTAATAAAAATTACTTGCTGAAAACTTTAAAATTTGATCTTGCGGAAAGAAACTTTATTTTATAAATCATAAAATCGATCAATTTCCTGTCAAAGCAGAAGACATGAACCGCGAGTGGCGAACTGCGTAATCGACACTGAATAAGCAGCTGATGAAATCAACGAAGCAGCATACATATGAACGAGAATACAAATTAGGTAGGCACAATCGTATCAAGGCACTCACGGTATTGTTAACTGATTGTATTTTTCTTCCCTTACTGTTTCTTACTGTCACCACTCTTTTCATCACCGAACTTATTCGATAACTCATCTACCGAAGTGCTCACGAAATCGACCAATTCCAGAAGGTATTTCTGCATCATCTGCGACGGATCAACGATTGATCTCTTCCTGCCGAATGCCCCCGTCCCTCCACCGAAACCTCCACCGAATCCGGCACCAATTCCCATTGGGTTGAAGATGAGGAATATGAGAGGAATGGCAATCAAGATGCCGATGCCGACGAGGATTATAATGGGTAGAATCGAAAAGAGTGGCATTCCGATGGCGCCCTGTCGTTGAGCCATGTGCACATACTCGGCACTGGGACCACCGGCAGAGTGACCAGTGGTCTGACTCGGGTGGTGATAGGACCATGCCGGCGACGAAGACGAAGACGTGTCGGCTGATGAATGCTGGCCGAGCGATGCACCGACCAAGACAGCGAATATGGTGAGAAGACGAAGCAAATAATTACGATTCATGTTGAGAGTAGGAACTCTTCACTATCAGATGAATCAAAGTAACGTAAATTTGACCCGCAACTGTCTGTGCATCGATGAATTGGATGCATTTATACGCTCGAAACAAGGATGCAGGAGCAGTGTCGTTAACGGAACAGCAATTAAAAAGCACAAGATGACAATTCCCTTGCCGTTTTCACCATGTCCCATGTCCCACGTCCCATGTCTAGTGTTCATTGGCTTCTGTGTACAAAAGGCCAGACTTTTGCCCTCGAATTCGATTGACAAAACTTCGGTCTATTTCGCATTCTTTTGTAACTCGTCTCTGATTCGTTGTTGAGCGATTCATGTCAATCTTCACAGTGTCTCCGTGCTGAGACAATTAACTATGGTGCTCTGCATGCGGATTTCGCTCTTCATCACTGACACAAGTGGGTGTCAGTTGGTGGTATCTGCGCGACATCGATGAGACGCTTAATTGAGTGTCAGAACACGTGTCACGATCATAATTATTATTCAATTTAATGAGTTTTCTTCCAAATTGTGCTTTTGTCGAGTTGACAGTAGTGTGATGACAATAATGATTAGGAATTCAGTACATATCTTGGCACTTTTAACGAGCCATTGATGAGAAACGCATTTTACAAATACGTATAATAAGTTACAAATCCGTGTCAGAAATAAATTAAATTAATCTACTTAGCGGCAACAATGCGTACGATTTGTCCAGGGCCTAGATTCTAGGGTCGAGAAACCGATTTTGAATGGTATTTAGTGAGTGCCGACTCAATAACAGCGAGCAAGTCGATGACATCCTGATGAGTGAGGTGAACTTGATTGTTCCTGCGTGTTCTCTTGCCAGCGGCGATGGGCCCGAGAGGAAATCCAGCAGCCTGCGGTGGCAACACGATCGGAGTAAGTGGAACTTGATTGTACAATCCTTGATTCGTGAGCAAGAAAGAGAACGGCATCAAGAGCGATAAAATGAGACCCAGAAAGCCGGCAAGAGTCAAGATGGTCAAAAATAGAGCGAAGTCATCGCCGTAGAATGGCCTGGAACCACGTTTCTCAACCGGCGGAAAGAATTGCTCGAACGCGTCTCCGTAGGGCGGCAAAATTGGTGGTGGTGGCGGCGGCGGAGGCAAGAATATGTCAGAAGGTAGTGGTGGCACCTGCTGTCCGTGCCCGTGCCCGTGTGGGTGATGACGGATTTCGTCGAGGTAGTCGTCATCGTAAACGATGCTGCTTCCTCCTTCGACGCTCTCGACACTCGTCCCTTCGCCCTGCGTTTGTGATACCGGCTGATCCTTGTCACCACCTCTCCTCGTCGGTGGCCTCCTTCTCGGGTATTTATATGCACTTGTACGTACGGGAAATGTCTCAACACCGTCGCTGAGATCTTTCCGGCATTCGCTGCTCGTGAGGATGAGTAACAGCCAAACCAATGCGAGCTTAGAGAGACAGCGATATACTCCGATTTCCATTGACAGCACTGTGAACAGATTTCACTGCAGAAGACGATTCCTTGCACCCGTGGATTCTTGTAATCAGCTTACCTTCGATTTGGTAGCATTTACAAAGTCATGAAATAGCACTACTTCTCAGACATGAACTTGCGTGGATCACACAACTGCGGGACCATGTAATGACATGACGGGAGCATCCCCTGAAGAAAACTGTCCTGTTGTTGGCGATGCCGAACACTTTATGAACGTTTCTTTTATGCGACGGAAACTCCACCCGAGACGCGATATAAACAACACAAATCACGATATACATACGTCGCGCTTTAAAGATGAAGCGTTTGAATTAAGTGTGACCAGAACTATGGGCCAACCCAACAGCAAATCTGATTCAACCATACGTGAAGTCTTTTCATCGGAATTTTATAATATTCAGCCACCTCTTCCTTCTTCCGAGATGCCCAACAATGTGCCTTTTCGATTATCGTTTGCCTCCCACGCTACACCAATTGTGTGTCACTATTAATTAGGTAATCAAGGTACATTTCAAGCATTCTGATGTCTTAAGTGGTCAACTTATTATTTGCTATTAATTACAATTGGTAAACACGCGTGACTATTTCGATTATTTCGATTCAATTATCACAAAACTTTATACAGCATATAACGTAGCGTGTTGAAGAATGGCGATGAAATTCGGAGATTGCGATAACCAGATAAGCCCTCACCAACTTCCGATAAGATTTCCACGACGATTCGTTTGTGGCTCGTCATCATCGAAATTATCTATGATTCCATACGAGTCTAGCGCACTCAATAGGTGATTATAAATGTGATGAACCGAATTCCCGAGCACATTTAGGTGACTATACTTGTCGTCGAGATTGGCTTGAAATCTGCGCAATTCGCGTCCCCAACCGCGTCGTCTGTTTGGCACTCGGAAGAAATTGATGATAGGCATGAGTAAGAATCCTAATGGTAGTGTCCAGTATGCAATCTCGAGTGTGTACAGAATGGTGACCATCAGCGAGGGATCAGTCAAGAAGTCCATGAAAATTCGTGGTGTGGCGATGTCTTTTGTGGTACTCCTTTGGGTAATTTGAGCATTTTTGGGGTTGGTTTTGTGGCTCGAGTTCGCATCAGCCTGGTTGCCAGTCGTTAGTCTTGTCAGAAGGCATATCAGAAACAGCACAGAGGTGCAGCGGAATTTGTAGAATCTCATGATAAGCCTGCGAGTGACAAGACAGCAAAATACCAGTTACGTAAATGACAGCCGTTTGGACAACTGTTGATGGCAAACTAATTAGGCCCAACATCTCCATGGAGCTATTCCTTCATGTCGTAAGACATTCCGCTGCTGAAAAGCGATTTCTTCGCGTTCTCTTGCACACGTAATATGTTAGTAAGTCTGCAGCAATTTGCTCTTCAAACTAAGAGCTGTTTACACGTGATCCCTATGATTATGAATAAATTACAGCGCACCCTTGACAATGACAGGCGAGTACACCACTTGAATTAGTCAATAGAGGACCTCGAGTCTAACCTGACAAATAGCTTGTAGAAAGTTACTTACCCGATCGATTGAGCATAACTCCGTTTCACAACGCTGTTACTACTCGTATGGGACTAAAGAGAGCAGAGGGCACGTCAAAACGAAGCAAATCAAATCAATGATTACCGTATTGATGTCTCGTTCTGGTCCCGATCAAGTCGTTTCCAGTCTACTCTTCCTGTTGCCTCCATGAATGTGTGGCCCGAAAGAGCAGCGAATGCGGGCAGCCTCCAAGAAACTTTCAAGTGAAAAGTTCAGTTACATAACTTAAGTGAGCAGTGTTTAGTCTGAGGATTGCCTTTGGCCGTGTGCATGATGTTATTATAAAATAGGAACTGGTTTTGTCTTCTTCGAGATGTCCGCTCAGCGCTCCGTTATTTGCGAGTTAAGGTCGCCGCTCGGTTGGGTCACAAATTCATTGCCATTGTTTCGCAGAGCAAGCATTAAGTCTTACTGTGTGCTTACTCAGCGTCTTGCCACGACAGTTATCCACTGTTTCGTTACATACATAGTTCGATAACTCGACTTCAAGTCGTATCCAACTGTGCACAGTGAAGAATTTTACGCATTGTTCTCGCAATTCGCGGAGCTGCACGAAACATGTCGGTATCTTGTTGTAGCTGCATTTAACACCCGACAAAAATACATAAGCATTTCAGATCTCTTAGAAATGCCGTAAATTTTTCCAAATCTCATGAACATGTGAAATGTGTCAATGATGATGCAACTCGCCAGGTATGGAAGTTGTATTAAGTGCGTAGAGCACATGGCGCTATCTGAGTTACCTGGCATGCACTTATCAGAAACGTCCCGGCATCAAGTATGATTGATAAATGGCTACAAATCTACCATAGCATTTCTGACATTTTAAACTGCATGAACATGTCTCGAGTTTTATGGCCATGGGTTCGAAACTGTAGGCAGAAAAGGTGCTGGAAAAACGTGAAATATTCTCAGCAGAACGCGAACGACACG
>JAGGCA010000073.1:129011-142531 GCA_022876805.1 Osperalycus tenerphagus | reverse complement strand
GATGATGGTGATGATGGTGATGATGGTGATGATGGTGATGATGGTGATAATTGTGGGACGAAACCGTCGTTTTGGGTTTTCTATCGCGGTCGTGTCTCCGTTCCAGCCACACGCACTTACCTTACGCTATGCCCGAAATCAATCTGATTCACTGCCAGACAAATCACTCAATTAGTACACAATCTGTGTACACGTTCTGCTTTACTGACACATCGTCGGTCGTCGTATCTCTACACTCATCTTCATCTTATGATCGGACTTCCATCGTTAAAAGCTCATCACAGAGCTTCCTCGAAAACTGGCATCTCAAATTAGCCGAATTTCAAGCTGAACAGGTGAATAATAGATATGTCAGAAATAAATAACTGAGCAATGAAAAGTTTTGTAGAAATTAACAAATGTTAGTCTCAAACAATGATTATATACAAATTATCTGCTTTATTCTTGATCACTACCCAGTGCTAGCTGCGAGTTGATTGTGAAGTGTTGACAAAGGCACCAAAAGTCCTGCAATTGAAAGAATTTTACTAAAAACTGCATAAGTGAAAAATGGTCAAGAAGCTTACCTAAACTTTGACAAATTTGCAGGATGAGAGCGATGGTTTTGAGGAACATTGGAATGAATATCGCGCCGAGCAATATTGGCAAGCCGAAAATAAAGAGCAGTGGCAAAATGAAACTAAACCAGTCGAACCTCTTATTGATGAGCAGATAAGGCCTCGGAGCGGCGTCCTGAGGCACGACGGTTTGCAGTCCGGCCTGGTTGATTCCGGTCAGTCCGATACCATCGACTCCAGCAAATGGAGCCACTCCAGCAAATGGAGCCACTCCGGTAATGCCAGCGACTGGAGCCACCCCAGCAATGCCAGCAACTGGAGCCACGCCAGCAATGCCGGCAACTGGAGCCACTCTAGTTACCCCCAAACCACCCTGGGTTAATCCGACCGGTGTCCCGACCAATCGCACGGGACCAGCAGCGAACCCACCGCCGGGTACAGCGAACCCACCGCCGGGAACAGCGAACCTACCGCCGGGGACGGCGAACCCACCACTGGGAACAGCGGTAATCTGAATGGTCTGTGGCATTGCGTCATAGTCGCCATGCAGATCACTCCAAAGAGGGTCATTATTAGAGTAGAGGCCATCACGGTAAGGATTATAGAAATTCTTGCGATACCGCCACTTGTCATACAAATAGTCGGTCTTTTCCGGCGACGATTTCGGGTAGTATTGACTCTGCTGACCATCGAGCTGATGGTTTTCCAAATCACCCTCCTCTCTTCTGGCTGAGGTGACTCGCTGCACAAAGTTGAGTAAAATAAAACACAAAACAAGAAGGGAGATGTTGAGATCCATTTGACGCATATTTTCATTGCGATGATGATGCCAGCAGCATCAGATCGTCACTCGGCATCACAGCATCAGAATCGCGAACGACACGAGACCACCGCCTTGGTCCTTGTGGCGAGCGAAGATTGAGGTCTGCATTGATTAATTCGTCGCAATTACCGGCAACAATATGAGGGTTATGCCGCCGTTAACGCGGCTTATCAGAGACAAAGATCAACCTCGAAATTCTCGTGACGAACTCCTCTTTTGGCAAGCTAACTAAGCAATTTCGCTTCCCTTCTGCGACACCATTGAGATGTTCATTAATGAATGTCAGGAGAAGCGTCACATTGTGATCGGTGCTGAAAAAGTGAAGTAAAGTTTTAATTACAGGTGGCCTGCAATGCTGCCGAAGTCCTCGAGAGAAGCGCTCACCAGTCGCGAAGTGACAGCAGAAATTGGACGCGACTCAAGCCGATTGTAAGCAGCCAAGGGTGAAAGGAGAGAGACGACCACAAGATGCGATTCGCTTCCTGCTCACGGTTATCGTGTTGCCTCCGATTTCCAATTACTGGCACCAGGATCGGATGCGAATTTCCATTATCGAGTGCACACTGACTCTGATCTCCGATGATCACGACAATGCGATCAAGCGTGCCGCAAATCGCACGATTTGGACGGAATTAAATGCAACGCGAAGCAGTTCATTAAGCGGTTTCTTCGCCTTGTTAAGTTCCGCGTCGAAAATGATCTGACAATGGACCAGAATTGGTAAACTGTAAACAGAAACGGCGCTGTGTTACTGTTAGTTGCAAAGTACAGATATATATATCTGTATATCATCAGCGAGGCTCTCTTCTCTGTGTCTGACCTTTCAGACATGGGTCTCATGTTTGACGGCAGACTGCTGATCGTCATTACATGCATGCCATTTACGAAAACAACTAATTTTACAACACTAACTTTGTTCACTACAATAAATTAGCACTCTAGTGAAGTCTAACTGCATCACATCTATCTGTACAGTGCAGATCCTACACTACATTTGGCAATTTAGTCAGGTATAGTCATATACAAGAGGCTCTAAGCTATAATCAATTTCGATGTTGCATCGGTTCGCAGCGTTGGTTCACAGCACTCGAAGCTGATGCACTAATGTCAAGTATTTCCCAACTTTCGGACAAATCTTCGGCAAGCATGCACCGTCATTACGATGACAATTTGATAATAAAATTCGTTGGAAAATACACGGATGAAAGAAGAGGAAGCCATAAAAAAGTGCGGGCGGCATTGAAGAAGTAGAAAGGCGCCGAAAAGCCTTTTTGATGGAGTTTCACGGGTGTGAACATGATTGCGATGGTCATTCAGTGAACTTTTCCGACAAGTCAAACGAGTGACTCTTCCGATTCTTCTCCTGCCTCTGCCTGCTGACAAGCACCACGATGCCGTTGTTGTCACTGTCCACTCGTCTGTGACACTTTCCATAATCTTGTTCACTTTTCTCCGGGCCTTATGTACCCTAAGTGTGCTTTTCATCCAGAAATGCGAATCTTTCTACAGCTCTACAGAATTGAAGCCAGATTTCCGATATAGTATCACCAATCACCGGGTTCATCTGAGGCTTGTCTGTCATCTGTCTTCGTCGTCTTCGCCCACTTCCCCCGTTGGCATTTGCACTCGCCATCGCATTGGCGACCGCGGTTGCCATCGGGTTGACCGGGAAAAATTGTATCATCAAGTTAATTGTCAGGAAGATAAATATGGGCGCAAGTATGAGCAACTGGAGTAGGAACAGTCCGAAAATTAATGGCAGAACCAACAGTAGCAGAGACTTGTCCTTGTGACCACTGTCGTGATACGGAATTGGAAGCGGAACGTAGTGAATCTTGTGAATGATATGGTCATGACGATGGTATGGCGGCGCATAAGAGGCAAGTTCATGCGATGGCCACGCTGAAACTCCAGTCAACGATTCAGATGAGTCGTGATCATAATCAGAGTTCCTGTTATCGACAGGCACCGGAAATGTGTGTGTGAGCGCTGGCTGTGGGTATTGCCTGGCGTCCCATCGATGGCTCATAGGTCTTAGAATACCATGTGGGCCATGATAATTGCTATCGTACCAATTTGCCAGATCAACGTAGTCGTTATGGAGATCGGACTCCTGTACGGAGTTCTGTGCGGCTCGTTTGATTAGCAAAATTGACTGAGCGTTGATGAGCCATGAAAGAGCCATGAAATATTGCAAGAGAGACGTCATTCTACCGCTGACAGGTGATGTCAAAGCTCAGGTGATCGTTAAATTGGTAACGCACGTCATCATGAGCTGAAGAATTGTGTCTGCAGCGCGTGATGTTGGAGATGAAAAGCGATGTCAGATGAGCATCATCTCAATTTAACGAAGCAGTTCTGCACCTACCTGGAGCAATGAATCTCTTCGGTATTCCTTTTCGACTCCACAAACCAGCTTAATAGTAGCCTGAAAGTGATATGGAGAACGATCAACATTTGTCTTCACGACACCACCATCATCATTTGATTAGCTAATCACAATGCCGAAAACAGAAAAGAAGAACGGTTCATGACTGTCGGCGCACCGTTAAGTCACTCTTCGCGAGCCACTTTCATTTGCAAACATCTCTCGCACTTGAGACGATTTATACGAAATTCCGATACCAATTCACCACTGCATCCAACTTGACAAAACTCTTTTCATTATCGCTCGTCAGCCGTGCGTTGTGATAATCATCGTTCCGGCACAAATGACAGTTTTCACTCGACGTGCCGCCGAGGTCAGTGAAGGTGGTCATCGGGATCGGGTGATAAGCGTTTTGAAAGAGGAAGACAATGCCTGATGAACGCTCGACGATTTTTGTCGCCGATCAAAGGGAGGACAAGCTGGGTGATCGTCAAGATTGTGCTGTCGCTCAGGTGTCATGTCAAATTCACATTGTCAGTGCTCGAAATCGAGACAAAAAAGCCTCTAATTCACATTAATTATAGTTTTCTGTGTTATATGTTCCATTCACATCGCATTCTGTTGGCTCGTATCACTGGAAATGAAAAGCTTGAGAGGAACAAACGATTTGTGCTTCTTTACTTTTTGTCCCACCTTTTCAAATGTCTGTTTCATTTGATTCTGTGTCAAATTTAGATAGACAGGAAACATTTACTCATCCGACATGTAACCAAGATCCTGGAAGTGTCAAATATTAATTTGCACAACTCCCATGTTCTGTCAAACACTTCCGAGATTCGGTCAGCAAATGCCAACCGCCAAGTTATTTGTCAGGCACACTCGAGAAAGTTGAAGTCACGTATCAGGATTATTCTTCTTCTAGTGATCATGAGTGGCGTGGTTCACTTGCCGGGCTGGACAAACATCTCGAATTCATCTTAACGCGTTTTCCATTGTCCACGCTTCACATCCTGTCTTCAGTTACTGGTGCTGAACTCGCAACTTTGCAAACCGACCAGCATAGGTATTTGATTAGGTAAACTCGCACTCGACGCATCCTCTTCAACTCGCATTCAGGTATTTAACCTCTGCAATGAAGGAAATACCATACTTTAAAAATCCATTTAACGCTCCTTGCCTAGCATAATAAAGTTTTAAAATCACATCGTCGACCGAGCACCGTAAACGCATCTCAAGAGGATGACTATTTCGGAACTAGCATTATCGTGCAATCAATTACCAAACATTAATTCCTGTGATAGAGCCGTGAAACGGCATCCACTGAGCATTTTTTGCTCGGCATTTTAGCACCGTAATCGTAGCGAGACTCGCACGCCTTTCTTAATTAACAATCATGCCTAAGGTTAATTGTATGTCGATGCTCGTGTCAGTAATTACATACCGCGATCCGAGGCGAGCAAAGTGCACACGTCAACATTTCCACCATCATACACATTAGCATAGAAATTCGCATCATCCGCGCCCGTTTAGATTGATGTCTGGAATCGAATTTGAATAATGATTTACTTTGTCTTTGTACCAGAGCAACAGAACGTAAGTTTTCATGTACGCAAGTACATATAAACACAGGTAACACAGGTAACATGAAGAAGTTATATTATATTTATTTTACATCGATATCATTTTATCTTCTCTTGCATCGTTATACTTGCAGTGATGAAATATGAGTTTGAGTTCGTAGCAGTTACACGAGTTGTGGTTTTACTAAATTATCACAATTTCAACTGCCTATGAAACATCAATGTGAAGGCGAAGTGCTGTTGATGTTGATTTGGATTTGGATTTGGATTTTGATGCTGTTTTTCGGAGGCAGCGCTCCGAAATTACATAAAACAAGGCGACGCATTCGCGTAATTAAGCATAGTCTTAGTTTGCATGTCCGTGTCAATAAATTAACGAAATTCTCATTCTCACGCTTCTCATTATGCATACGAATAATCACGAAATGATCGTCACGTTGAGATATGTTGTCAGTCGCGTTGGCCATTATTCGAGCTGAGCCACTTGATTAACTGTCGCCGGTCGCCAATCCAATTCTGGATCTCTTGCTCCAAGTTCTTCCACGAATCACTCGCTGATTTATGAACGCTGCCGAACATCTTTCTGATAGCTTGTCTCCAGGCGGGTACAAGCTGAGAGTATTCCCTCTCCAACTGTTCCCATCTAAATTGACGCCGGAGCGGCGTTCGATGAGAGACCAGCATGTATTGCGGAGGAAAGCTGGATATCAGAGGCGCGGGCAAGGGAGGTTTGATGATGGGGGAGGTAAAATGGTGACCGAACGGGGACGCTACAAGAGGAAGGGGCGATGAGGGGACTGCAGCCGGCGAGAACATGGATTTAGCCGCTCTGGAGGGTCGCCACTGAAAGCGAGGCACAAATGCGTGAGAAACTGCAACTTCAATTACTCTACTTACAGATCTTACATCATCAGCAATAGCAGCGGACATTAGCAGCAGGACGGCAGCAGGCAGAGACAATTCTCGGAGAACCTCCATTCCGTGGGCTTTTAATCCATTGGGAAGCACCAGTGATCGAAATTCACCGTTAAATCCATAATCAGCCAGAAGATTTTTCCACACACTGGGAACATCGAACACACGGGACACACTCTCTTTGATCTCGCGACCGTGATGAAACGGCGCCGCGTTTGCCACGGGCTTCATATTGTGCCAGAGCTTGGCCATTCCCGCATTGACGGGCAAATTGGCCGCCACCGCACCGGAATGACGGTGAATCACGAAAAGCACACCGAACGAAAGCAAAACGAGATTCAAAGTAGCGCGCATTGTTCAGTTGGTTAGAAATCACAATAATGATGATGATGATGATGGATCCGTTGTTGGACCTAGACTTGTACCGTTATCGACGGCGATCACTAGAACACAAACAGACCGCGGACAGTAGACAGTAGACTGGGAAAGAAAATCGTGTAAGAGTATTTATAGTAGTAATAGTTATGGTTCAAGGGCTGGTTTCTGCGATCGTGGTCGAGGCGGGGAATGGAGATCGAGTGAGTGACACACATCCACATCTCCGCGTCTGTCTGCATTTCGCATCTCCAACTATCCTATTTTCGGCCTCATACACGCTGCACACTATCAACAGCCCACCGCGTGCCGTAATTTGATGTACAATTAAACTGGTTTGGCTTCGGCATCATCGATAAGCCATCGCGAGTACTCGCTTACATAGTAGCACGATTGGAACACAAGAAGAAGCCCAGATCGATGTCCATATCATTTCTCTCATTTGTTCTACTCGCGCCCGTGATCTGCATCGTGATTATCTATTACATTATTGGTGAGTTGCGTGTGCAACTTTTCCTGACCAGAGGACAATCGAGATATCGGTGGCTAACAGTGAATGCAAGGTTGGCGTGATCGCAAGGCTCGAGGATGCACCGAGTCGAAATCCAAATTTGAGATGAAATATCGATGACACTCCATGCAGGCCAAAATTACGTAATGCCCTTCGCACAGCTAATCTTTCTGTCTGACTTATTCGCAGATAGTCTTGCCGTACGCGCGCATACCTGCCTCGCTAATTACCGCTATTCTTGCCGCAATTACAGCTAGCTGCTGGCCAGCTATGTAAACAGACATGTAAATCATCGTATATACCTCGAACGTCCATCCTAGTTTTCAGTTATTGTAGTTCTGGAGCCTAGACCAATTTTAATAGAAATCAGGACAAATTTATCACACAATCAAACTACAGACCGTGTACGAGCAGACACGGAAACATGAAAAATTTCCTATTTTCCTAAAATATGTTATGTCGAGAAAGCTTGCCGGCGTCAGCAGTCGATCATTCTGTGATTCTGTGTTGACAGCAACACAGAACCAAGCGTGAGCCAAAAACCTAAGGAATATTAACCTCGCAGACATGATCAGATCGAAATTATTCAAGGATGAAGACTCCTGGCTGACATTCCATCCGAATTTCAGATCCGCCCGTCAGACACGTGGGAATATCTGTGGTGTCGTTGATGGCAGGCAGTCACATCCATCAAGCGCACAGCCATCATTGTAAATCAGGTGTTAGCACAAGGAGTGGTTACCAGCACTTAGGTATCATCATCAGATGTGCATCAGTACTGGAATGCATATTGTATGTCTGTCTGTATGTCTGTCTGCGCGGACGTGTGTTAGAAATAACTACGCGTAAGTAGACGTATTTCCTTGAAGTGGTCTACATCGGACTACGCATCCCTTCATTAACGCGATCAACACTTCGGGCATTGATTACTCGAATAGCGTTGCGTCGGCAATTTAACGCCACCAGACTATCAAATGAGTTCAGTTCGATTAGATGCCGCTCTGGACATGAATGAGAGCAAATCGCTGAAACTGGCAGACGGCTGGCAAACTGGCCACGTTATGCTTATTTGAGCGGTTTTTACCCTTCAATGCTTCTTGTCGCTGGCATTGTGAACCGCGAACCACGTTTTCCGCGCAATTTGTTGCCACACTGTGCAACTCCCGAAATTGTTGCACTGTAATACATTCTGATCCAGAATTCCTACTTTGGAGCATTCAAGTGTAGTATAAATCGAGCACAATTGAAGTTTTTTCGTCAGTCTGATGCAACTATTCATTTGCGTGAGGCGGTGACAGGCGTGATGCAACGTTCCGATCGACATGGATGCAAATTCCGATCGTGATGTGTCGCGTGCAACCCCATTCAAGGATAAATCATGAATGTCTCTAAATGTCGTCTAATTGTTTTTCATGACTATTACGGTGGCCTTCTGATCAGTCGCACCAGGACATTGAAATTATTCAGACCTGTGCCGATATATGTATGTTACGCGTAATTCCCGAAATCGCCAAATTCGCGAATTTTACAACTTCGGGAATTACGCATAACATATACATATCGGCACTCTGAGATCGTCATTATTGACGCGCAGAACAATTCGCGTATGTTGACCGGAAATTAAACCGCGATAACTTTTTGTCTGTGTGACCATTTTCAGTGCAATTCGAAAAGCCAGCTGAGAAAAAAGGAGACCAAATTAGCGAAACAATGTTCTAAATTCTCTGGCAACAATTTCTCGTGAGTGATTACATTTGATGACGGCTAATCTTAGCAGAGTTGCATCACGTCAGAGTCCGAGTGCCTTCTCGATCTCATCATACTCTCGATCCACTAACTCACCACTCCCCAATTTTTTCGTCTTCCATCTTTTGTTCCCAGTTATTACAGTCATTCATTGTCGAGAGGGTTGGTCAGCATTCCGGTACCTGACATGAGCCATCCTTTTCTTTTCCCCTCGAATACCAACCCGATAACAATCTGCTCTCCTCATTTCTCCCCAACTGACGAGGAAGGTCTAATAGACTTGAATGGATCCACCATCATTACTGATGGCCAATATCATGCTGCCAGCATGTAAACTTTCGGTGATCTTAATTTCGCAGAAATGATTAACGCGTTCTAATAGCCTACATTCAGGTGAATCCGTCCGCTCATCGATATTCGCTCAGCACGGCGACATAATGAAAATTTCGGCCTGCGTGGAATGGAAATCACGCTCGATGATATTCGAAATTAGTCCAGATTTCGTTCTTGATTGTCTAATGATCATGTGCGTAATTGCCTCACGGCCGCGAAATACTAGATGAATTCATTATCTGGAAACGGCGGCACTTTATCGAGGTAACGATTTGTGGTTGATCATCTTTGGGACTCGATTGACTCGATCGACAACATGACTCGACCATCATCGGTCGCTTCTAGTTTTCAGGTACTTTTCAGCAACTCGCAACCCGTGCGATCAATTCTGTCGTTGATCTAGTTAGAGTAAGCAGTCTCTTCGGACTATTTCAAAGTTTGTTTTTTAATCATCGAGGTAATTTGCTTGAAATATGCGCCGATCAATAACTGCGGTCACATACTGATGGCATGCTGTAATTATCGGTAAACAGATTTGCACGCACTCACAAATTAATAGTTTCGTTGGCGTCCAAATAACGCTCCATCTGTCATCATAAATTCCCTGATGAAGAAACCACCCGAAAACTGTATCAGTTCGATCGTGTTTGTGTCAAATAACAGAGCGCGAATTACTCTTGAGACTCACCCAATTTCTCCGAACGATTTTCATCTTCTTCTGCAAAGAAGATGAAATTACAGTCATGGCGTAACTTAAGGACGAATTTGAGAACCTAAAACTAAACCTAAACGCAAACCTGAATCGAAACTGAATTGAAAAAGCCCTCGCTCAGAATGAGTTGCAACAAGAATTGTTTATAATCAAAACGAAATTACGAATTCTCTTGTGGCCCGCTTGGGCTCGGGAAGTAATGTTAGCGGGAAAGTGCGGCCGCCTTTTCAGTGTCGTAATCAAACGAATATCGTAATTGAAGTACTCAAAGAAAAATAGCCTAGTAACGAGCACGTTTCGATGCATAAATTACGGCAGTCGTAAATTAGCGATTCACAAAGTTGTTCACTGCCATTAACAAGGAGAGTAAAAAAAGTATTCTTGTTAATCTGAAATACTTGTTCAAAGTAGAGTTACTTACCGGGGTAATGGATTTGTAATGGATTTTCGAGCGCGCTCACTTTGGGCCGATCCGCTCTCCATTGCATTCCATTCTTATTTTTGACCTATTTCTGATGACGATGATGCATGTCCCTTGACCTTAACATTGGATTCGCATCTGTCCGTCATTACTGGCACGCCGACATACCATTGTTCATAATGGTTTCTCTCTCTCTCCTTATCACGGCTAATTTATGATCACCAGTGCCGTAATTTATTCCCGAGTATGAATGCAATATCATTCATTCATCAATAATTACCTTCTTGTCCTGACAATGCCGTGTTTCATAAGGTATTGAGATCGCCGCTGTCTGTCTGTCTGTCGTTGGCGCGCAGCAAGAACCTAACGGCTATCATGAACACAAAATTGAATGGGATGCCGAATTGCATTGTGGTCCCATCAACAGACACTCGACTCTCATCGAAAATCGCAAATCGCAAATCAACTTCGCTGCCATCATCGATGGAAACTTGTTACCTCACCGAGATCCCGAACCGGATGAGTATCTAGCGAGAAGTACTTCTCGTCTCACATGACGACCCCTAAGTTATGCTCTGTGAAGCGTTCTTCTTCTTCATGATTTATTGTCATTTACTCAATAGTATTGATTTCTTTTCTACGTCAAACTCTAACATGTATTTTACATCCAGGCTCTTCACGGCACGAGAACGTTGCCATTGTCACTCTGACCTTGTTAACGTCACATTTCTGGTCACCTATTGCCAGAGACGCGCTGATAGTACTATCAGGTATCAGGTCTCGGGTCGTCCCTGGTCCACTTCTCGTCTCCTAATTCGGAATCGGTATTCCGGCATTTGGCCCATGAGAATTCCTCTGCCATTCACAAGCACCACTAAACCAATTTTGTTATAGCGAACAGTTATCAAACCACATAAAATAATTCACTAACCATGCTTAATTTTAATCTCTGTTTGTGACCGTATTTTCGGATCATCTGTCATAATAAAAGGTAAACAATCTGGTCGGGTTCTGGTCCGGTCGGAATTTGAGAGTTTGTCGGTATGAAAGAATGGTCGGCACGTGAAATGGCAGAGAGGTGATTGTCCATATGAGTGCTGCACTAATCAAGGTGGTCTGTCTCTGTTCCCACACGGAGAAAGACTCGCATAATAAGTCACACGATTAAAGCTGAGATGAGATAATTTACACACGTACATAATTGATTTTCGCGAACAAAGTGCACCATTTAACAGGCCATTGTCGAAGCGAAACACGAGAGACGAGTCGAGTTTGCAGAACGAGGAACGATTTTAACGATTTTCCGCTTGGCAAACAGGCGGATCCGTAATGAGAGGTTTTCTTGCATCTATTTTCTCGGACACATAAACAATGGCACGAAGCGAACCCGGGCAGGATCAACGTTTGATTGATGAGTGCGAATGTGAGACAGGTTTACTGACCAATGCAATGTCATTGGCATTTATTTACAGTAAATAATACGAAACGTTACAAGTCAAATAAGTTAAGCTAACGACTCTAGTAGTGGTTGGGATTATTTCCAGGAGACGAGGTTTCGTTGTTCCACTGCCAGTTTATTCATCTGCGTCTAAATGCACTGTAAATTTACTGTCCTCATCAATTTCATTGTTAATCTCGTCTTCAAATCGCTCAATTGTGTCGATTGCCTTCTGGGCATTCGTTAGGATCTTCTTCAAGTTGGCCGTCCATGCTGACAGTGGTGACGAACGCTTGCTTCGGTGCCCACCTGGTCCAATTTCGGCCTGAGTGAATCAAAATTTAGTGTCAAGAGGTGTGGGTCATTGATTTAGAGTGGCTAGCAGGTAATTGCAGCCCGACTCATGACTTACATTGCCGGTAAATGCACTCAGGAACAGGACCAACAGTGTGGGAATTGCAAAACCGTGAAATAGATCTGTGCTCAAACCTTTCTTGTCCTTCATTAGCAGTTTATCATTATAATTGGTCGCTTTGTCGGCCACATCTTCGCCAATGTCGTTGCCGTCCGATTCATTCTCGGTGCCGAACTTCCTCGATGATGCCGATGTCAGGATGACATTGATCTGGACGAAAGCGATCACAAAGGCCAAGACGATGAACTTCCAGTTGAACAACATGTCACGGATGGCGTCGAGGAACACGGACGACCGAAAATAAAAGTTACGGACACGGGTCGATGCGTGTAGAACCGTGAAAAATATTTACTTGAATTGCTAGTAAAAATGCAGTGACGATGCTTTTTATATACGAGTGAAAGTGTTAAACTGGTTTGGATACCGGAAAAGTTTTGGTCCTTCTTGCCCAGCATCAACTTGATTCGACCGGGAAGATCAGCATGCGAACGATCATGTTGATGTTGATTCAGAGCGACTTTGCCGGATTTCAAGGAAGAGGAGAGCTTCAAATGACATCGACATTGGTACGATACGATCTGGTCTGGTCTGGTCTCTTCTCTGCGAGCCTATGGTTCGGGGCATTCTTTCGAATAGGGGGCACAACTTCAGCTAATCCTCTTAACTAGTAAACATCATTTGCATTTCGGAAGATCAACATAAACTGACTGACTGACGCCATCTTATTCGTTCACTGTGGCGAAAAATACAATAAATGTGCACAAGAAGTATTTGGCATTTACTGCACAGTCAAAGGGAATTTAGGGTTGGGAACTTGACGCGATCCAACAGGTCCCCGCCGAACAAAATGTCATCGTCCGTCTGTCCGCCACGCTCTCATATCAAGATTGTTGAAACGAGTTTAATACAACCAACAAAAATCTTAATGAATTTTAATTAAATGTAGTCCGGGAAGCCGTCTCTGATCTCAGATACTCGCCTAAGTTAAACGATATTAAAAACGATGTAAAATAGGAAATAAACTAAATTGGTTGAGTTCAGAAGTGACTCGATTTACATAATTGCTAATCGACTGTGAAAATCGGACGAGATGACTATGATCATAGCTGATGATCCTTGCAAATACATGCATACGTATCTAATCAGAATTAGCGGTTTAAATATCAGCGCGACCACTAATAAGCGATTATTCATTGGAAGTGCTTCTTTTCGTAGCCTTCCAGTGCTTTTGATACCCTGTCGATGAGCGACATGACCGTCGAACTGAGAAGAGGCGTCACTAGATTGCCACCGTGATCGTGTACGGAACGCTTCGCGTCGTACCGC
>JAGGCA010000073.1:88394-107597 GCA_022876805.1 Osperalycus tenerphagus | reverse complement strand
TGAGACTGTCTCCATGCGTTTATTGAGCGTCTCGTCAAACAGAAAGAGTGAAGCGAAACGATTTTGAGTGATGATGTCGTTGGGAAAATGCGAGATAAAGCAAGCAAAACAAGACAGAATATGGAAGAGATGAGGAGAGAGGCTAGCACGAAGCAACCTCGCATATCATGAAATTCTAATGCGATATTCAAGCGTGCTATTTATAAGACTGTTTTCGTTACTCTCGCCCAATACTTCCTCCTGGATTGTGCATTGTTTTGAATATTTGCTTTCCAGGTACCTTTCTTTCGGAGAAATAAGATGAGAGAAGAGGCGATGGAAATGAGCGGATCGAAGGCACTATCGCTGGGCACGTGCCTTGTGTACCATTTCTCGAGAAACGGCGTGAATATTCGATCATATTTATATAACTCAGTCAATCATGTTGCCTCTGCAATGCGTCAGCCAAACAAGGCGTGTGGCAAACAGGAAGAATGCAGAGAAAAAGCTCTAATCTGACTTAACGCGAGACATGAAGATATTTTTCTCCATGTTCTCCATGTTCACCACGCAAACTAAGCTTGTTCATCAAAGTCAAAAGTGAAGCTGCTCAGATTTAACTAAATGGCATTGTCGTAGAACGTGCAATGCAAGTCGCAGTCGGGCATCATAATATTCGTGCATCGAATTCTTAGCGCGAGAAATGTGCCATTTAATTAAGGTGGAAGTGTTGTGCCTTTCTATGTACTGCAGTCTCCACGCAGTAATCTTACATTAAAACAAGAACGAAAACAGAGCCAAATTTTTCGTGCCATTTAGCAGAAATTGTAAGCTTGTAAACTTTGTAAAGTTATTAGCGCGACGTTGTGCGCGTTATGAGCGGCGAAAATATGTTGCAGCAGTGATGATGATGATGATGCTGTTCTTGGCTATTAATGATGGCACCGCACCACAGGCACTGCACGGCATTCCACGCACTTCGAGTATCAGGCGAGCACAAAATTATCATTCAGCTGTCTCAACGAATTCAACGTTTTTCATTAAGACGGGCATTGTTCTGGTTCTGGTGTCTTGTGTCTTGTGCTTCGTTTGCGCGCCGTTTTCTTCATGCTCGTCTTCAGAGTGTCGAGTAACCGAGAACAAATTCCTCAGCTGTAACTTTTTAATAAGTTCGTCGCAAAGCACCGAACGCAGTATAACAAGACGAAAATAAATTTGTATTGAGAAGACAAAATTCGGTTCGTGATCGTTGCGATGTTTTCTACTCAGGAGACGCGAAATTACGACACAGACAGAAGAGGAAGCGATAGGAAGAGAGTGAACGTGGGAGTGAGTGATGGAAACTTGATTCCATTCACCTACCAATACCATAGATTCGCTTGGCTTCTCCTCGGCGAGTGTAGCTCAACATTGGAGTCAGAATGAAACCAAACTTTGGTTGACTGGAGATGCGAGCCAAGTCGTACGTTCGCCTTCTTACTTTTGTCCGCCAGTCTCGTGCGTAAATCCTTAGAAAGCCGATTTTCACTATGATTGCAATTTCACTATGATTGCAGGATGTGCGAAGGAAATTTGATCGCCTTTCCTTGTTTATATGCACGGCATTTCATTGTCGCTCGTCTCTGCTCTCTGATCAAAATCTGCATTGATTGCGAGTTACGAGTTGCGGATTGCAATTTCTACGAGCGTCGCTCTAGTTCCGTTCCGCGTCCGTCTTCTCGTTTCGTGTTCGCCCAATCCAACGTAGTGGAACTCCAATCAAATGAATCGCTTTCCAATGACATTCATCAATTCTGGTGGCGTACGTGGTGAGCGACCAGAATCCGTCCGACTCCAACTCCGGAGCCGAGAAAGAAACCAAGTTAACGGAGTTAGCCCGTTTCGAGAAAAGTTACCGCCATGACTGTGCATTCAGCCAGGTCTCATTAGGTTATTTGAGTACAGAATATGTGACAAATTGGTCGCGAAATTAATGATGCGATCCGCTTCGTGCTCGTCGTGCTCACCTTGCACGCAGGTGAGCGCAGCACGCACGGAATGCATGGAGATCTCTCGTGATTGATTTTGCCTAGGATCGTAATCCGATTTACGTTCACAAAGACAATGAGCGTGGCATGCGAATAGTCTGCATGAATTAACCTGCTTTTCGTGACGTGTTCATCGGTTGAGAACGCGGTTCGACCGCGGTCATGTTTCGCGACCGCTCACGGATACTGTCCTATTATGTCTAGGAGCCAATGAAAGTTTCGCGTATGAATTATGAACCGCTTTCCCGGCATTTGAAAGTCATCGAGTTTGATTAATTTTGACAGCGATGCTGCACAGTAAATTTTTTATCTACTATACGACTCGCGGCGAGCTGGCTTAGAGAACAGGAAAAACGAGAAACCAACCAAGTGCACTCTCGACTAATCACCATCATTTAAAATTATCCAAACTTTTAATGTTCCCTGCATTTGTGTGGTAGATACACTACACATTATTTATAATTGCCAGCAATAAGGTGCTCTTTGTACAACTTACATAAAATGAAACACGCTAATTGACATTTGTTCGCAAGTACAAAACAATGTTATGTAATAGAACAACGTGCAATGTAAAACTGACATGACGATGAGTGAATTCGTGACTTGTGGACTACAACGATGAGCTTTGGGCACGACACTTTTAATTATGACGCAATAGATGCAAGCTCTTGATTGTATAATGCATGAAAATGGATTAGGTACACTTTGAACGAGACTAGCGCGTGACTGGTCAAGGAACGGACCCTGGTGAACATCGGACGGTTCCTAACAGAGGTAACCATATGGAGTTTTTCCGGGCAACGGCAACTGGCAGTAGTGATAGTTATGGTTGCTGCCACTGCCGGATACATTTGACCGATGGCCGCGAGACATGCTTGAGCTCCGCTTATCACACGCACTAAGCTCATCGTGTCGGTAAGTGTGATGAGCGTTGGTCGAGATCGTCGTCCCGGTCACTTGATGTCCAGTCGGAGCGCGCGAACATGCGACATTCGCTTCAAGTACGGTTAAAGGACGAGCCGCGAGGTTCTGGTTGTGGTTTTGGCACTTGTGATTCGGATGCTGGTGATGCGGTGACCGAGAAACAGAACATGAGTGATGGCGAGTCGCATCGAGCGTATTACCATCTTGACGATTGCTGTGCTTGGCGTATCGATAATGCAATATTAACGCCACGAACGCGACCACCATGATCACAGCAACAGCTGCAAATGCAGCCAAAATTGGCAATGGGAGAATGGATGATTGCTTGCCCAGCGAGGGAATGGCCGGAAATAATCCTACAATGTAAATGCAAATGAGTGACTCCTGTCAAAATATCGCGATCCGCATCGCAGTTCACCTACTTGAAGTCGAGTTCCCGGCAGGAACCACAGTTAAAAAGGCACTTCTTATGGAGTAGCCCATCGTATTTGATCCCAGACAGATGTACTTCCCCGTATCGCTTTCGCGAACATTGGCAACAGTTAGCTTATTGGAAAACACCCCATCTGGACCCTCAGATATATCGGATGAGTGCAGAATTCGATAATATTCGTTTTCCACTTTGATTACATGATTATCTTTAACAAGCTCATCATCTGTGTTGTGGTTTCTTTGCGCTTCTTCTTGGTGCACTTTTTTGAGCCACTAAAAAAATGAAATAAACTGATTAAGGAAGTGATCTTCTTGATGAAGTTCGGAAGAGAAGCGCGACTGACGTGAATGTACGGAGTCACTTCACTCCTGACGTGACACTGGAAAGTTGCACTGGAACCGGAAACTGCAGTCGTGTTTAAAGGATGAGGTCCTGTCATCTCTGGTTTGGTTCGCAATCGATCTTAAGACGGGAATGGAGAACGGTGAACTTAGAAATGAGGCACGGTGGGGCCACCACCATTCGCAAGGTGCGAACGACGCATCGACCGCACCTTGCGATCGATCACTCACCAATCACTTCCAGGGCGTAAGTTTTGCTCACAACTCCAAAGGTATTCCGAGCCACACAAGTGTAATTTCCGCTGTCTTCTTCTCGCAACTGGACATCAGAAAACGACAATTCAAACTACCTCAGTTCCGCTCACGCCCAACTAATTACTTAATTGCTTACTTACGTTTTTGACGATTAACGTCCATCTAGGTCTCTTCGGATCGAAATCTTTGTAGGGTTGCGAATTGAACAGCCAGTGCATGGATAGTGGTCGGTCGCCTGACGCCATACTGTCATCAGCAATACAAATATTCAACGACAATGCAACATGCAATGTCACTATCGAATTACCATTTGAATCGAATGTTGCTGCCAGCTGGTCTCTGGACAATTGGATGTGGAAATCTCGATACCTGAGTTAATGTTGGTTTTCCTGGGTATATTCGCATATTAGTCTGGCTCTGCAAACTGCTCAATCATCATTCGCGCTACTCACTTCCTTCCTCGAGCTGTTTGTTTTTCACTGTATCAGCTTCGCCCTCTAAATTCGTCGTCTCGACCTCATCATCGCTCTCAACCACGAGGCCCTCATCATACTCTTCATCTACGGTACAGAAACGATCAAGGGAGCAGTTCAATTATAACGAAGCAAATTAAAAAAAACAGAATGGGAGGCAATTTGAAGCGGATATTAAAACGGCGATTAAATTAATTTTAGAGAGAATGGCCATTAGTGTAAAGATGAGAAGAGAGATCAGTGCAAACAGAGCGATGCAGAATGCAAATTAGAGAGAGGAATGTTCAAGTTGAGAGTAGAAGAGTACACGAATTACGTACCTCGCAGCACAATGAGTTTTGTCTCGCTCTCTACACTTCCAAATCCATTCACTGCCTTGCAAGTATATGACCCTAGAGACCCAATAGACAAATTAAGTTGACAAAATTATACTCGAGTCCATTTGCATTCACTTTTCTGTACACAAAGCGCGAATGCAGATCCCATTTAGTTGATGGAATGCAAACCGGGAATTAAAATTAAATCACTTCCAGCATGTGTATTACAACAGTGGCCATAATTAGAGACTCGAATTTAGAGTACCGCGAATTGCATAACGCGCTTGTATGTTTGTGAGATTTGCTACATCGTCACGAACCAGTGTCTTCCATGATGGTCTCCTTAATTTTGAGCATTCCATTGTTGGTGACACGAATTCGACTATCAACAGGCATAATTGGAAGGCCGTCCTTGTTCCATTCGAAGAAAAAGTCATCGTGCGGCGATTTTTCAACGGGACAAGTAAGTTGCACAGCCGATCCAGAACGTATCACTCTTGGCGAATCGCCTCTCGCGTGATCCAGCAGTTTGGGTGGGAGACCTGGAAGAATAGCCATCAATTAAACTGAATAGCTTGAGATGCAGCGAACTGCTAATAAAAACTAGGAGACTAATCTGGTGATTTACGTAGACCTCAGGTTGGCGCCGATACATGATCGCATCGCTATCGGAAATTGTGTGTTCTTACGAACCGCAGGCAGTCTAATTGTTAACCGAGTCAATATTAATAACAATTGATTGTGGCTACTCCTAAAAAAGCTGCACAAACTGCATTGTCTTGTCGAACGCGTTTTGCACGCTCCATCCGTCAAATGAAGTATGACTCCATTTCTGTTTCACGCTCATCAAGCACGAACTCCATTCGCTAATGATTTACTACTAACTTCGTCAGAACATCCGTAATAAACGTATATATCGCTGTAAACTAGAGCCATATGCATTACATTAAGTAACTCAACCCTGAGTTGAAGCATAGCTATTAAAGAAGTTAGAGAAAAACAACACAGCAGAAGAGGAAAGAAGCGAGCAAGACACAAGACTAGAAACGGTAATCACATAATCTGATTGCGCAACATGTTGTGGCATCGCTTCCAATCAAACTTCGCTTATATCAAGTGCTCAGCAAATTGGCTCGGACACATGATCGCCGACCAGATGAGGAGCAAGGGAAAGCGAGCAAGTAATCGAGATCAAGCGGACAAGACACATTAAATGAACGAAGCAATTACGGGAGAGAACATATGCAGTAGACCATGTACTCACTTTGGCCGAACGCAGTTGTACTGTCAATGAACATCTCTGTTATGATGACGATGCTGAGTAAACAACACCTGAAGATGAGATCGTGCAGTTGGCTTCGAGATGCTCGGTTGATCATTATAACGAGGATCGGCATCGCCATCACGATGGTGAGCATCGCCGCAATTTGTTTGTATTAGCACTTTTATTATGCTGGCGTGTTTGCGTCGAGTAATTGATATCCATCTATTTCATCAGCATAACTGCAAAGAAATGAGTATATCTCAATTTACGATGCATTCTGGTGAAATGTTTTTGCGCGAGAATGATATCGGCATGCTAACGATACGAAACGAAACGAGTGCCATTATACTGGAGTGCAGTTGCAGTTGTGTAGTCTATTTCTGTGCTCTTGACGAGGATGTCTTGACGAGGATGTCTTGACGAGGATGTGTGCAGAGGCGCGAACACATTGATTGACTGCCAATCAATTTGTCACAGTCACAAAAGCGATAATTATGGTCTACAGAAGTACCTCTGAATAACGCGATGAGCTGAAGCTGAAGCTCAGACAGGATTTCGGGAGGGGGGATAAAGGTATAAGTAAGTACATAACGATTCTCGGACGTCTGCAAGTAACTAGTACTCTAATGTGGACTTATGGCGTATTCCAGCAGCGATGGCAGCGATTAGAGCCGCTTCTGTAAATCAGTCTCCTCATTGCATAACGCGTTTGGTAAGGTCTATTATCACAAAAAACCAAACGTGTCGAGTCGCCAATCTGTGTTTCGGCAACAATCTTTCGGCAACAATCGACATCAAACGACAGGTCGAGGCTGGTTCTCCACAAACTCACAAGTTCATCCTGTTTGCCTACCACAATTCTCCATTGTCACTACTGCCGTTTGACTTCACGCCGCCGTTATTTATGGCTCTGCCATCACCATCTACAACTCTTCTTGTCGAAAACAGAACTGACGATCAGTAAGTGTCACCGAGACAGGGCGACTTCCAAGACGACTAGACTGTTCTTCACTCAATCACGATCACTGCACACATTCCAGGCGACGATAATCGGGTTCGAGAAGTGCATTTTCAGCCACTTATCCGCAGCAAATATCGTGATACGAAAAGCCAGCACGCTGAGTTGGCAGTTTCTTGTTTGGCAACACGTCGTAATCAGAAATACGAGAGAAGCCACTCTGAAAAGTAACTCCTGACAGACCACTCAACTCAACTCTGTTTTCAATGCATTTCTCAATCTAGTTATTTCCTCCAGTTTCATGATATACACACGATGACAAACGACGGTCGTTGTCTTCAGCGCGAAGATTACCATAACGAAGTGATCATCGTCAGTCGCCTCTCCAGATTAAAGCATCATCTGATCCGATCTGATCACCAGGAAGCAATGACTAGCCTTCAAGCGCATGGGTGCTTGAGCAACTCAATCCAGATAATTAAACGATCATCAATAAATCTGAAGATTAGAAATTAAAAGTGCAATGCTATCAAGCAACCTGATATGCCGTCATGATCGTGATCGTTGTCTTCAGCATAGGGAATAATCATTTGCATGTTATATTCGCAGGTCGACAATCTCGACGTAGCGCATCATCGGGAAATAACTACAACTGATGAGACTCTTCTTGCCCCTGATAGTGTTCCATTGATATTGAGTGAATGGCGGCTCGGCGCGAAGGTGCCCACATCTGTACATATCTATTACATGTGCATTAATTGTTGGCAGTGCTCAGTATTGGGGCGTTGATCATGATTGATCCCTTAGTTGGGGTGATAAGCAGGTGAATGCAGAGCGAGATACGCAGAACACACACGAAATGCAGGCGAAATGCAGCCGTCATAAATTAGAGCTTGTCAGAAGCAAAGACAACTTAAATCCGCTCACTTTGGAGAGTGTTTGGAGAGCAGAATCGGAGCACCGTCACCACACCACATGTGTAATGTTCAGTTGGGAAACCAGGTTTGCATGAAGAGACTTCACTTGAATTATATAAGCCCAGATAAACAAACAGAGGAGAAGGCATCGAATCGAGGCGACATACCGTGAACTCGGTTTCGTGCCCATTCCGAGAGCACCACTTTCACGAATAGAGCCACTACATACCAGGGATATCGACGATCAATCGGGCCCGTATAAACTTCCAACTGAACGAATTGAACAAGTGAAGCAGTCCAGTGTCGCTGTCACACTACAGGGATGAACAAGTTTCAGGGATGATTCGACGGAAGCGTTGTGACAGAACCTGAACGGTGGTAGTTGAAGAAGTAGCAAGCAGCGCACTACTCTCAGAACTCGGTGCACCAACTGTCATTCACCGCGCTGATCAATTCCAAACTCTTCAGGCGTAAATAATGAATCAACGAACTCCACATACAATTCATCCGAAATGCAGAACCCTCGAACCCGAACTCTCTCTGGAACTGTTCGAAGTGCCTGCACCGCTCCAGAATCGAGAGGCAGTCGCTGACATGCGTCGTCGTTCGGCGGCCGCCAATTCGACCCACTCGATTTATGATCGTCGTGATGATGCAGACCAAAGATAACAATTAGTGAATTACGGCGATGGTCAGATTGAAATCTGTTCATAAATTAGACGACAATCGTGTGCTGCACCTGTCAACGCGACGTCTTCTCTTGACACTTGGTCGCGGGGCTCGTCTCTGGTTTATTTGTTCACTTAATTCTGTCTTGCGTTTCACTCCCCTCAGTCTTCTTTGGCGAGACGTCAATTTTGTGGTTCTAACAATTTCAATGAATCAGCTTTACTAGCAGCGAAGCGATTTACTGAGGAGATTTTCTCGAAAGCTGTGCATCTGCCGGGCACAGGAATTAGAGAGCCAACTCTGAAAACGTACAGAAATGTTATTCTTCGTTTTCAGCACAGACCGTCTCTACTGATTGTTCAGTTATTCAGTTTAGCTGTGCATTCGTGGCACTCTCTTCAAAAGACATTCATGGGGAAAATCCGTACATAATAGACAGCGAACAACAGGGAGTGACGAGAGAGGGATGAATTCACTCAATTCAATTCAGGTGCTCGATTCTGAGAGAAGTGTCAAAGTGTGCCTCTTCGTGCTTGCAATCCGACAGCGAGTTCGTCAAGTACAATAATCTGTTAATGCGATTTTCATCGTGTGCCCGGTGCGAGAACGAGAACACATCCACGTATTCTCATCGGTGACGGCCGAGCACTGATTGCATTCACTGTCGAAAAGTTAACAGCGAACGCTAATTAATCATTAACAACGCTTGTCTTGCAAATTGTGTTCTCGTCGATGTGTGGGTCTCTCTCTTCGTTCTTGACACTTTCTCTCATTCCGTTTGCTGCCCAAATTTGAATTCGTTATGAATTTCCGCTGACTGGCATTTCTGGCATTTAACCGGGCCAAAAGCGAAACAGCGAACCACTTAAATGCGTGATGTGATGCGGCAAGCGAAACATTTGGAACATTATGAAAAATGAAACGCTAACAGCATCATTCTGCTGGCAGTCTTGAGTCGTTCTGAGTGATAAATTTGAAGGAAAATTTCGCATTTTATGAAGCACGTAATCCGGCGCACAGCATTAAGTTTGCTCTCTATCGCAGGTATAATGAAGTTGAACGAATGCAGCCAAGTTCACGAGGATGTCATCAAAACAAAACATGAAAAATTAATCACCGTAGGAAAGTGTCTTAAATTAGACGGAAAAGCAGAGAGAGAGAGAATTTCTATTGGGAATTCGAAAAGACGAGGAGAGCAGGAGTGAAGGCATCAAACTCTGTTTGCTGGGGAAGACGAGACTCGAGACGACATTCTCCATGAATAGTGCATCCCTGGAATAGATAATAGCAGTAGACGCAACTCAATAACTATCCGATATGTAATCGTCGCAAGACTAGTTATAGTTAATTAATGCTCGTCGCTTTTCCACGGACTTTACATTGACAGCGTTGATTTAGTAGGAATTGAGACATCAGCGACAGCAGAGAACAGCTTCGGTTTTGACAGAGGCAGTGACAATATGGAATTGTCGTCAGTCTCCCTCGGGACACTTGAACGGTAGAGGACGATCACTCTTCATTACGCCTGCATAATGCTTCTAGCATCACGTTTCGCGTTTCGCTCTGGCTAGTTGTCGGAGCCGTCACGCGAATGCTGAATATTGCGGGATTTGCTCGACAACGTGACGGAAAGCAATTTTCTTAACACTTTTCAATATATCAACGCGTCATATAGACAGCTCCGCCATTCCATCCGAACGCACATCATCTGCGTACCATCGTACAATATCAATTTGACGCTGTTTCCGCGATCTGCTCGTTTTCTCCATTCGCTTGGTCGAATATCTTTGCGAGTCTCATCTGAATATTTAATTTCGTCAGTAATTTATTCGGTTAAATGCGGCACTGTGCCTGCATCCGGCGCGCATTCACAACGTAACCATGATACGGTGATTGCGACCAATTATTAGCGTTTAATTACAGGCACGTGAAACTTTATGGAGATTTAATGAATGGCTCGCTCGCTGGTCGACCCACTGAATGACAAGAGGCAAAGACACATGAATATATATTTATCTATAGGGAGTAACGAGCTTGCTGATAATCGTGAGTGAGGAGGGCATCGTCAAACTGAACAGTTGCACTGACATAAACATGTTTTATGAGAACGATCGAAGCTTTGCAGCCGTTAATTTTGGCCATTGGCCTTTATGAGCATCTCGATTTTCTCTCTTGTACAACAACAAGATGACCGAAGACACGCGATTTGGAGAGTGCACGAAAAACTGGCATAGTTCAGGATGTTGTCGCAAGACATGGATACAAAAAGCATCTCGTCTCTTTCGCTTTAATTTCGGCAAACTGTCGTGTTTCGTGCCACGGATTAATAAAGTGGTTCACTCGCTGTTGTCATGGAAATTCGGAAATTCGGTGCTGACGGAAACGAACACGATTCACGTTCAGACGCGCTCTTCTCGTCTTCTTACCGATGCTCATACACCTGAAATCAATACGAATTTGTCACCGCACCGCAGCTCACATCGCATCTCGTCAATCTGATGCCTTACTCAACGGATCACGAAGCACGTCACCTTCACCGTCATTCTCCTCTTCTCCATTCTACGTTGCGCATCCGTGCCTTGTTCTGCTTCAGACTTAATTAAAAATCACTTCTCCAGGCAAAATATACATGCACGATATTCTTCGCACATTCATGTATGCTGAACATGAAAAATAAATCAAACAGATCGATATGTATGCGCGTTTTGTGCCAAAATGAGATTAAGCTCGACTTTAGACTCAAGTATTTGGAAACTTGTCTCAATATGACGCTGCGCAGCTACGCAGTCTATTGATAGAAGTTATCTCAATCAATTGTTTACATCGAATGTCAAACATAAATATAGTGAATGTAAATATAAATATAAATCTCAAACACGATTACACATCTGTACTGTATAACATGACATGTCACATGATTAACTGGCAGTGGTCAAGTCGATGAGTTGCCTGTAACAAATCAGAGATCGATTGTCATGAAAATGATCAAAATGAATCGATCGATGTGTAATATGGACGATCACAGCTCTACCTACCTTCTTAACTCTACCTACCTTCTTAATCGATGTGTAATATGGACGATCACAGCTCTACCTACCTTCTTAATCGACTCGCTCTCGTTCTCAACTCCTTTTCTCGCAGCTTGATCTCTGCTATTCTCTTCCATGCTTCTTCTCGTGGCTTCTGATCGACTACCCATCGGAAATACATTCCTTGCCAAATTTCCTTCAGTAATTAAAATTACGGTTAATGACATTATTAACTAGTGTCACCGTAATTCATACCAGACTTTGCGGTGCAACAGATGGCCAGATAACTTGGTTGTTCGGCTCGTATGCAGGATTGAGATACTCCTGCAGTACATCTGGTCGGTTGACCCACGACCAGAGAGAAACTGTCTTACGAGCAAAGTTCAACTCCTTACGCTCTTTGGTGCAGTTTCCTAGAAACAAGCGAAAAGTAAAATTATATGATAAGCATCGGCATGAAACGCTTCTCGATTACTTACCGAGAAAAGTACCGAATTGTGACGCATATGCGTGCTCGAATAGAAGCAAGAGAAACTTTTCGTTGAACTCAAACGAACATGGAAACTGGTAATATATCTGGTACACGCAGTCCTTTCATCGAATTCATGGACAAACGATCATTGAGAATCAAGTTGAAATGATTGGGATACACTCAAAGTACAACTATTCGGGCTCACCAGAAATACCAAGAATATTGGACTTTGTTCTCTCGTCCTGGCAGACGGGGTCGTGTATGCAGAGTGTTTGCAGCGAGTGGCGAACGGGTGGCCAGCCTGGAGCCACTCTCGTTCTATGAGCGCTTCAAAACCATGGACCGTGCGACAATCGGGGTCGAGTACGACCTGAGCCAGAGAGCAAACTTGTAGAGTCGAATCCATTCCTTCTGCACCATGAACCAAAACTGAAGCACCTGAACAGCAACGAGCAAATTTAAAGTAACAATACATGTAAATAAACTTATACTAAACCAACCTTCTTGATTGATGCATTGCGCTACGAGACAAGAGCACATCAAGACGTCTTTGATGTGACTCAGCCAACCACAAGATTCTAGTCGTGACAGCCACTTATCAGTCGAACAATTCGTGTCATTGGAAGCTGTGAAGCCAATAAAAGTAGCGCATAGTTAGTGAAGATTAGTTGATTTTTCAGAAAACGGTACCTTCAATCAGCTTGCTGAGAGAGTCGAGAAGCGTGGAGTGCCGGTCGATGGGCTTGTGCACTCTTCTCAACAGAGGATAGTGAACTGCGTACAGTACAGTTATCCGAAGATTATCTCTTAAGAACAGTGTCTCTGTGGATCACCTTCAGGTTCGAATCCTCCTCCTTTGGTTCTGGCCAACTGTGCCAAGTTTTGCGTCCTCGTCTCGATTATGTAACCTTTTCTCCCGGAACAACCAACCACCGTATTTATGAGTTTCTCGTCTTCCTTGCACCTGGCGAATTGTCGATGGATTCATTGTTAGTCACAATTGATTTCAGTATTGGGTAATTGTACCCATAACAGTTCATCAGCAATTAAGTTTACTACAAACCTCTTCGTTCCTGTACCCACCATCGGTTGGCCACTTCTCAAGACAACAGCCTACAAAGAGAGAGTCATTCTAACAACAAATTCAATTCAAGTTTTTCTGTTATCGAAGTACTTTATTGGACTTGTGCAGGTAACTAAGAACGGGAAATCGTCCCAAACATCGAAACTGTGCGATGACAGCGAGACTCTCGTCACTGATGGATTTTGGTACGATCACAGCTTCCGGATACGAGGGACACACCTGAAGACAGAAAACGCGAAAGTGAGTCACACGTCTGTGAGTCTAGCATTTAGAGTTCGTCTCACCGCGTAATTCTGATTGACATACGAGATGCGCCACTCATCCGAGTGCATGAGGACCTTGCTGAACTCGTTCTCCAGATCGAATGCATGCCATCCGTCCTCAACGATGTCGAACATGGCCCGGAAGAAGAACGGGTAGAGGAGTCGCGCGTCATCTAAGTTACTCAACCACTCGATCGAGTTGGCCACATTGTTGAAGTCCTCCAGTCCGATGATGTCGAGCACGATGGTGCGGAAATCCTTGCACTTGATCTTTACCGAGCCTCCCATCGTGTTGGTCTTGCGCTCAACGACGTCGACCATGGAGTGTAGGAGCTATTTGGATTGAGGAGAAGAGTGAAGTTGGCGTGTCATGGTGAGAGTGGTATGGATGACAGACCCAAAGTTCCTCGTGAGGATCGGAACGCGACGATGCGATGATATGGTGCGAAGTAATGCACAGAGTCACCTCGGTGGACGCGCTCAGAGGACGGTGCAGCAGCACTCGGTCCAGTTTCGGAGTCTTGATCAGCTCAGCAAACTCCATCGTCGGTCGTGGTCCCGGTCCAGATGTGTTCAGTGTCGCGTTGCTGTTTATTCGATCACGTGCCGAGCACAGCCTGGAAGCGCGTCAATACAAATCGTGCAACGCGACAATCACCGTCGTGCCGCTCACGAACACTCCACTTGAACATTGCACTTGCCTACCATTACTTATCGAACACTCTTCCTACTGTCTTCTGCTCGACTCGATTAGACAAGACTCATTCAGCCGTGTGGACCAACTTGGGAGTGCTCTACGAAAGTTGCAATCAGCCACAGGATGCTCTCAGGT
Source organism: Osperalycus tenerphagus (assembly GCA_022876805.1). Lineage (NCBI taxonomy): Eukaryota > Metazoa > Arthropoda > Arachnida > Sarcoptiformes > Nematalycidae > Osperalycus > Osperalycus tenerphagus. Next base: position 93,360 of record JAGGCA010000073.1, on the reverse strand, counting down.
GCTAGTGCCAGGTCGGCATGGATTTTGTCGAAAGTCAGAATCGCGACATTCGATGGCATGGCAAAAGCGAGAACGAAGCCGACCATTATTGTGCTAACTGCGATGTGCACTTTGCCCAAGCGCCAATTCGACCAAATGCAGATACAAGCAGATTACATAAACGCGTTTGCCTGAAACATAACTACAACAACTGCATGCGAAGTTGTGAAGTGCCAGATAAATAAAAAAGTGTGTCCGTAATCAGTATCAGATAAGTTATTCCAAGCAAGGTCGTCCGTTAATATCATTAACTTAACAAGGTTAGCCAAAGGCCTGTTTGCCAATCCAGAGTTGGCGATTGTCAACTTTTGCCGATAATACACACAGGTATGATTAATACGGTTTGGTCCCACTTGATCAGGTGAAACTTGATCAATAATTAAATCCCATAGAAGACATCTTCGTCAGCCCCTAATGACAGCGATTAACACTAACGAACATTCTTTAATTCGGTTTCTACAGGGTCTACTTTTAGTAATTAGGTTTTATTAAATTAGGTTTAACTTTGGGTTTACTTTCATTAAAAATTCTCATTAAAATGAATTCTGATCAAGTGGAATCTGATGAAGTGGAACCTTGATGAAGTGGAACCTTGATGAAGTGGAACCTTGATCAAGTGGAATCTCGATCAAGTTCCACTTGATCAAGTGGTAATTTAGCATTAATACACAGAGTGCACGTGCACCAGGTGAGAGTTTCGAATTAAAGCGCCTCCCATCACCTGACGCTTAGTTAACAAAGTAAAACTGTCGTTCGGAGATCGAGCGTCTCATTTGGCTTGTCTCGAGAAGAGCACACGAATCGGGTGTCATCCTCAGACTTCAACATAGTTACCAGGTAAGCTATTTGATCTTGCGTTAAATGCTAATCTAGTTATTGCACAAGTCGTCATGTCGTGTTTCGCGTAACGTCGACTCACTTCCTGCTCTTCCTGCACATGCAAATCGCCACCTCGCTGAGCATACATGTCGAACGCGTTCAACTGTTAGGAAATCGCTGACGAGCGATCACCGATCACCGATCACCAATCTGGCAGGAAATGCCATCGAAATAAGCTTCTTCTGTTCCGCATCTCGTTCCACTTATATCAGCCTCGTTTTCGAGCACGCCATCGCCCAAGGCCTTCCAACCAGCCAGACAACTATAACTTACAATCTAATTCCACTCTGACATCATTCAGAACATCATCCAGAAACGATGATCGAGTCTCGTCACTTGTTGTCTCTTATCAGCGCTTGCAAACCGATCATCAAGTCTTCGATACGTCCCGTACTGATTTCGCTCGACTAACTCCACGAGTGTGTTTCGTTGCTGAAGTCATATTTTGTTTGTTTGCTTGTTTTTGCAGTTGCTCGCCATGCCGTGTCCATTCATCAGCCAGTTGTCGTCGTCATTCTTGACGAGCTACGCGTCGGTTCTGCGCGCGTATCTCTCGTACTGTCCGGTCATGTCCCAGAGATCGCCGCTCATCCGGATGTATTCGAAGATCAGTGGCGGTAATGAAGTGACGGGTGAGGCGAACGGTGGACGTTTAGTTATGGTCTGTGATGGAAATTGGAGTAATGATCGTGCTGTTTGCAGAGTCCTCCGCGAAGGCCAACGAACCCAACAGCATCACTCAATGTCCGTTCCTACAGTCCGTTAAACCCACTTTGAAAGCCGTTCATGCGTGTCCCGAAATGACGCAAGACATCATTTATCATGATAACAACGCGAGTAAAGGTACACCCGCTATATAAGTGTACAGATATGACAGATGATTAGATTAACCTCGATAATCGTGTGCCAGGAGCGTCATTCGCGTATGAGAACTTCTTTCAGGAACAGATTTTGAAGAAGAAACAAGATCACTCGTACCGCATCTTCAAGAAGGTGTCTCGATTCAGCGAAAAGTTGCCGTACGCTCAAGAATTCAGCGATGGCTGCAAACCAATCACGGTTTGGTGCAGCAATGATTATCTCGGCATTAGTTGTCACCCGCAGGTCAAACAGGCTGTCAAGTGCGTGCTCGACATAGTCGCAATTTGCTTGTTATGTACCTTATCCGTTCATTCGTATTACATAACAGAGACGCTGTCGAAAAATACGGATCCGGAAGTGGAGGCACGCGTAACATATCGGGAAATACTCCGTTGCACGAAGAGCTCGAAAGAGAACTCGCCCAACTGCACCAGAAGGAAGCCGCTCTCTTGTTCACGTCATGCTTCGTGGCCAACGATTCCACGCTTTACACTTTGGCCAAATCGCTACCTGGTACGATAGATCACAATAACATTTCGTGTGCATTTGCAATGCATTCTTCTCTATTCTCACAGACTGTCACATTTTTTCGGATGCTGGAAATCATGCATCAATGATTCAAGGAATTCGCAACAGCGGTGCCAAGAAGCATATCTTTCGGACCTGCGATGCCAAACATCTGAAGGCTCTTCTCGAGACTGTCGATATATCGACGCCAAAGATTGTAGCGTTTGAAACAGTTCATTCGATGACTGGTTAGTTTGAGGCACCAACATTCTGTACAAATTTCACTTTGCCGCTAACTAACGAGACCTGTTGCAGGTGGGATCAGCCCAGTGGAAGAACTTTGCGACGTCGCGCACCGGTATGGTGCCATCACGTTTGTGGATGAAGTGCATGCGGTTGGATTGTACGGAAAACATGGTGCTGGAATTGGTGAGCGAGACAATGTCATGCACAAGATTGACATCGTGTCTGGCACGCTGGGTGAGTTTCTTGTCGCGTTCGCATCGAATGATTTCAAATTGGTGTATTAAAATCCTCGATATTAATACTTAAATGTCCACATGTGGTCCAGGCAAAGCATTTGGCAATGTTGGTGGTTACATCGCGAGCTCAGCTCCTCTAATTGACATGATCCGAAGTTATGCGGCCGGTTTTATTTTCACTACATCACTTCCGCCAACGATTATGAAAGGAGCGTCGACATCAATCAAGGTAACCAAACTTATTTAGAGTTTGTGTCAGAGTGAGAAATGCAACTTGCACGTGCTCGATACAGATTCTAAAGGGAGAGGAAGGCAGAAAACTGCGTTCAGTGCACCAAGAAAATGTCGCTTACTTGAAGAAGGCCATCGTGCGAGCAGGTCTACCGCAACTACCCAACGAGAGTCACATCGTACCCATTCCGGTTGGCGACCCGTGGTGGTGCTCGTGGCTGTCCAACGAGCTCATTTCCAAGTACGGTCACTACGTGCAGTCCATCAACTACCCAACTGTTCCACGAGGAGAAGAGCGACTTCGCATTGCACCAACTCCTTTCCATACCAAGGAGATGATGGATAGTTTCGTGGCGAACTTGCTCCAAGTGTGGCAGCGCAGCGGTTTGCCGTTGCGGCCGGAACTGAACACGTCGAGTACGTGCCAATTCTGTCACCGTACCATAAATTTGTCGGAACAAGACCATCACCACTTCCCTTGCGGCGCTAGCACACGCTTCGAAGCCGCGTGTCCACAGGTGGTGGCTGCGTGACGGCGACAATCGGTAGACAACTAAACCATAACTACGCTATGTATTCGTTAGATTCTGACTTGTTTATTTTTAATACGTATTACTACTAACTCAAGTTGGGTTACCCAAGCAAATATTTACCTAGAAACTTTTGTCAAATCTTGCAAATGTTTATTGGTTCTGGTTTGATTGTTTCCAGTAGTTGACAATTAGAGAATGACTATATTATGCGAATTCATATCATTTTCCCATCGTCATGATTCAATCCATCAGCTCAGTGCCAACGTGATCGCGTGGCAATCGAATAGGTAGAAAATATCACCAAAGTTCGCCTTCCTTCTCCTTTGCAGGCACTTCGATCACTCGTGGCTTGTCGATTATGCGCGCTGTCCTGTTGCCCTTCTCGACGATGCCGATGATCCACGCCTGATACCCTTCCTGCTTCTCGATGTCCTTACAATAGGCAGCAGCTTGTTCGCGAGGTAAACAGATAAGGAGACCGCCTACGAATGCAAGTATTGGCGCAGTGAAACACCATAAGTGAAACATGCGAATCGAACCTGAAGTCTCCGGAGAAAGACCGAGCAGCAGCTGGAACGTATTACCCAAAGCTTTGGCCACCGAAGCCATTTTGGCAATGACAGGAAGGTTGTGGATGACGAAGTTGACCTCGTTCTTCTGCACACGCTGGAATTCAAGGGCAGAGTAATGACTACTTCGTTTTGCACCGCTGAGTATTAAACCTACCGCCAAGTTTTGCGCGTGTCCCAACATACCGAAACCTGTGGAATTAGTTCGTATGAGTTATTATCTCGTAGCACGCATGCATGTCGGACACTTACCCGTGACATCCGTTGCGCCGTGCGCGTTATATTTGTGCATTAACCTCGCCGCTACGATGACACAACGCAGTCGTTGAAACACGACACAGATCGTTCCACTGCGTCATCTCCTTACCGGTCCTGTTGAGTCTGCTCATGCTGTCCATCGCCCTCAAGTATGCCCTGCGCACGTCTTCTTCGTTCACAACCAACTTGATTTTGTTCCACTTGTCTGGGAAATGAGAGCGCGACCGGTGAGCATAGCAGGGCGATAACGAGTTGCGCGGCACTACTCACCAGGCTGCTCCAACCAGGAATAAGAGTGAATGGCGACCTGGGTGCCGAGCGGTTTGGTCAGGACGAGCACGTCGCCCACAACCGCGTTGTCGGGCATGATGAGTTCGTTCGGCTGACAGATACTCGTCGCAACACCTCCGATCGTCAGCCATGGGTTCTTCACTGTCTGGCCGCCTGTTACTTGTGTGCCAGCTTCAAGAGCGGTGTCCTGGAGAAATGAACATCCGTCAGATGTTAGATGTGAACTTGGAGTTCGCGGGCACGACTCACGCGAAATCCGCGCATCATGATGGGCACGACAGCGTCGCGCTCCTTGTCGGTCATCTTCGTACTGACT
>JAGGCA010000073.1:67073-81304 GCA_022876805.1 Osperalycus tenerphagus | reverse complement strand
ACTGTACTGTACTGTACTGTGTTGTGTTGCACGTTTCTCATTTCAGTTCGATTTCACGTCGCGCATCTGTTCGAAGTGCAAGGCAAACAGAAATTGGCAAAGGAGGCGTATGAATCGTTATTGCAAGACAAGAATCTGTCGCTGCCTTTACGGGCCGATGTTTACCGGCAATTAGGGTGGATGCACTCCGTTATCGACTCGCTCGGAGAGAAGCATTTGCGTCAGACCTACGCGCTTCACTGCCTTCGGAACTCAATTGAAGCCAATCCTGATTGTGGTCAGAGTTTGTATTTCCTCGGACGATGTTACGCAAGTCTGGCGAAAGTTCATGACGCTTTCATCTCGTACCGGAATTCGGTCGACAAAGCCGAAGCGAACGCTGATACATGGTGCTCCATTGGGTACGTCTCGCTATCTTCCGATTATCTTGCCACTCTTACAACTGTCTTCTGATCGTTCATTTTACAGGGTTTTGTATCAGCAGCAGAATCAACCGATGGACGCTTTACAAGCTTACATTTGCTCTGTTCAATTAGACAAGACTCATTCAGCCGCGTGGACCAACTTGGGAGTGCTCTACGAAAATTGCAATCAGCCACAGGATGCTCTCAAGTGCTACTTAAATGCCGCTCGAGGCAAGGGTTCGGTCAGCAACGTGCTGTCGGAAAGAGTGAAATTTTTACAGACGCAGCTCGCTGGCGCGCCTCCCGCCAGCAGTCAAACGTGAGTCGCAAGTCGCACTCGGATGTCGACAATATGTTGTGCTCATTTCTGTTTCGCATATGTTTTAATGTTACAGCTCTCGACAACTCCCGTGTATCGAAGATGCGTGGAATTACCCAATTTCACAAGAAATGGCGTCCCGTCAGAATGCTTTGCAAAGGCAGAACCAGCAGCCCATTACTGTCAACGATGGTGGATTCGCGAATAAGAAGCAAAAGTTGGAGACGGGCGCGGCACGAGTGCCAACGCAAGAGCCAATTCAACCTCAAATACCTCAACCTGTTCCGCAACAGCAACCTCCGATTCTTAGTCAGCAACAGATCCAGCTGATGAACTATCTTCAGCAGAACCAAGCATCGCTCACCCCTCAGCAGAAACAGTACCTTCTGCACTTGCAGCACCAGTTTCGTTTTATGACCCAGCACCAGAAACAGATGACACTGGTCAGACAGCCACAATCTCAGCCACTGCTGCCGCCACCGCTGCAACAACAACCTCCAATCAACCGTCACCAGGCACCAAGTTACATGTCGGACGCTCCTACACCGAATCATGAGGACGGTCAACGAAGTGCCGTTCAGCATATCATTCCCCAGATGGGATCATCTCGAGATTCGCCGAGTGCCGCACTATCGAAACCTGATGGTGCAGCGAGTGATACCACGTCACAGTCACAACCGTCGGCGTTCAGTTTCAGTGACCAGGATTTACAGGTTCTGCTCTCTCAAAGAGAAAGGGAAATCACTGCCTCAATTGCTTCAATTGCCGAGGATCTAATTGCTCAGTTCGGTTTGGACACCAAAAGCGAAACACAATCTAGTCTGACGAACACTGCCATTAAGTCAGTGAGCGCCCTTTCAACTTCTTCGCTGACCGAGGAGCCTTCATCGCTGGGATTACTGCTGCACGAACGCTCAAATATCGATGCACAACCAAAGCAAGCGAGTTCATCTTCCACTAGTCATTCTCCCCTGCAACTCTCCATCAACATGACCGCTGCTGAAGTGATGGAAGCCTGCAAGGGTCTAATGCCCAAATGCAAGCGCCTCGATGTCAATCTGCTTTCAGATGATTGTCGGCCACCGGAACTTCAACATGCTCCTTATCCTCCTTTATCAAAGGATAAACTTTTGCCTGCTACGCCAAGTGTCTTTGTGAGTTCTATTTCGTTATGCTTCCACATCATTTTTAATTAGTTAATTCAATTAATGTTTCGTGTGTTTAGCTCGAAAACAAAAAAGAAGCATTCTCATCGCAACTCCAAGAATTCTGTCTGGCCCATCCCATCGCAGTGATACGCAACATGGCAAATGTACTTAAATTAGGTGAGTGTTTATTCCGGATATCCTTTATTCGCTGATATCTGTGGTTTTTCGGTGCACTTGACCCCTTCTTTTCTACATAGATCTTGGACTTTTTTCTACCAAGACTTTGGTAGAAGCGAACGCAGATCACCTTATCGAGGTGCGAACGCAGCTTCAGCAACCGTCTGACGAGAACTGGGATGTCGAGAAGCGGAACATGGTGTGGCGATGCGAGAGTCACCGATCGCATACGACAATCGCTCGATACTCTCACTATCAGGCTTCATCATTTCAAGAATCTCTCAGGTGAGTCGTGTGTGGTGTGTCGACATACACAGGTCCAGATCTAACAACCTAATTCTGATTTCAGGGAAGAACAAGACAAGAATCTTGGCTTGTCTCGCGAGTCTGATTCTGATTCCAATTCTTCGGCTCCGTCAAAGTATGTTGTTGCTGGTCATACAGTCCTTAGATTTTTCTGATTGTTGTTGTTTGTCAATACTGTCAATTCAGGATGAGGAAGTCGAAGAAGAACGGCCAATTCAAGACTGTTAAATTTGGTACGAATGTTGATTTGTCGGACGAGAAGAAGTGGCGAACGCAGCTACAAGAACTGATCAAGATACCCGCATTTGCACGAGTTGTGTCGGCGGGAAATATGTTGAGTCATGTGGGTCATGTCATATTAGGCATGAACACCGTACAGTTGTATATGAAGGTGCCTGGGTGCCGGACACCTGGACATCAGGAAAACAATAATTTCTGTTCGGTCAATATCAATATCGGGCCAGGCGATTGTGAGTGGTTTGCCGTACCGGAGGAGTACTGGGGCGAAGTACACAAACTATGCGAACGGTAAGTCGAGTTGAAACATCTATCAATCGGTTATGTATTAATCATAAGTATATACTCTCGATTAGAAATGGTACGAACTTTTTACACGGTTCTTGGTGGCCAAAGCTCTCGGACTTGTTTGCTGAGAACGTTCCCGTCTATCGTTTCCTGCAACGACCTGGTGATCTCGTCTGGGTCAACGCAGGAACGGTCCACTGGGTCCAGGCTCTCGGATGGTGCAACAACGTTGCATGGAACGTCGGACCGCTTACCGCGCGACAGTACCGATTGGCCATCGAGCGATACGAATGGAACAAGCTGGAGAATTTTAAGTCTATCGTGCCCATGATCCATTTGACGTGGAATTTAGCAAGAAATATCAAAGTCCAGGATCCGTCGCTTTATGCACTGATAAAGTAAGTTGTGTAGCGCTTCAACGGTGGGAATGATGATGAATTATCTAATGCAATGTCGTTTCAGGAGTTGCTTGCTTCGGACACTGAAGTACTGCCAGGTTGTCATGGATTTTGTTAAAAGTCAGAATCGCGAAATTCGATGGCATGGCAAAAGCAAGAACGAAGCCGCCCATTATTGTGTTAACTGCGAGGTCAGTTTTGTCCAGCTTGCACTCGCCGTGCAATGGTTATTTACTAAATGCCATTTGCATTGTTTCAGCTCGAAGTATTCAACATATTATTCGTTAAAGAAGTCGAGAAGAAGCATGTCGTCCATTGTGCGAGCTGTGCACGGCTCTCCTCACCACTACTTCAACATTTCACCATTCTTGAGGAGTTTTCGATTGAAGAACTGATTGATACTTACGACAACTTCACTCTGCATGCCGTCAGTTCGACAATTTAGGGAGACTTTGGCGTCAAGTCTTACAATTGGCCGATCTGTTCTTAAAGTGTGACTCGTTAGTTGAACTGTGGTTGGCATTGACATTGTGATGATCACCGTCAAGTAATGATGATCATTTGTCGAGTGTCCACGACTCCGAGTACAAGTAGTTAGTATGACAATGACGACATGATGCTGGTGATGAGGTGTACACTGTAAAGTGTGTCATATTGTTTCATTTGATTTGACTGATTGTCGCTGTACAATGTACAATTTTTGCACTGCTAATCATGATGATGATTAGGAACTGAGAACCAAGGACTGAGAATCGTCGTTGATCACTGCCATTTACACAAACAATAATTGCCACTCTATACATGACACTATATTGACTAGAACGATATTTACCGTCATCAATATTTTTGCGTCAAACAATCAAGTATTTTGGTCCTCTTATTGATCTCAGCTCGAACACCGCGTTCTGGTTTTCGTTCTCGTTCCCCATTTAATTTACCGTTCTGACATTATTTATTGATTAACGCTAATTAATATATTACACACGGTGGTCGCTGATTTGATGCTACACGAAACCAATAAATCGATCGAATTCTGTTTTCGCACATCGCGTCTCCGTGACTGTCCCAACTATTCTCCTGGAACAGACGGCATCGAATGTGTCTGAGAATGTGTCTGATAGCGACGACCATCAGGAGTGCGCATGTCTGGAATTGACTCTTCGAGGCCATTCAGGTGCGACCAATTTTCTAAAATCTTCGTTTATTCCTAATTTGGGTACTTGCCAAGAAGCTACATGATCGAAATGGCGACCAGTTACAAGAGTTCTGTTCTTGCATGACCGGAAGTAAGAAGTTGAGAGACAGCAACAGAGGTGCCCTGCTTGTCGATGGCGATCTCTCGACGGTCACTCGAGTGTGACACTGACAAGAAGGTGATACGAGATGATTGATTGATTGTTTCTCTGGCCGTTAGTAACCGATTTGCCTGCATTACTTTACAGGTGGACGAGTTGGTCGACATCGGTCGACCACCGGAAGAGTCGAAATGGGCGCGACGCAAGAGGGACTTGTCGGTGCGTGTCCTGTTCTGGTTTTAACCATGGACATGTACATCGGTCATCTGTGGAATTACTTTCAGGTGTGCGTCGAGATGCTCGGGTCCCGAGTGACGAGCTCGCTGCGTGTCCGTCGCGCCAGTCACACGTTGCACGCTTGTTCCGCGTTGGAATCGCACAAGGCCAGGTCCAGCTCGTCAAACGAGTCCGTATTGCGCCGACATTCTGGTCATGGCAAGTTGGCCTCCTTCTTCCGCTCGTGCATCTTGTTGCGTCCTGTCACCCTGACGCTGCCCCTTCTGCGACGGCACAGAACTCGAGTATTTGGCTGTGATTTGAGCGAGTACTTGTCTCGCGCCGGTGATGATGTTCCGGGTAACGTCCGTCAATCTGCCAATTTCGTCTGAGCTCGATTCTTAGCAGTTTACAAATCGCATGTCTGTTTGAATCGCTCCGAATGTCGAAACTGAAAATGCCGATTGCTGAAATAGAGGAAAACTAATAATGTCGATTTTGTTGTATTCGCAGTGGTGGTGAAAACGTGCGCTGACTTCATCGAGAAGCACGGCATCGTCAACGGCATTTATCGCTTGTCCGGCATCACTTCAAACATCCACAGACTGAGACACGCGTTCGACCACGATCGCGTACCTGTTTTGACTGAAGACGAGCTCATCATGATACAAGACATTCATTGCGTTGCCAGCTGCCTGAAACTTTACTTTCGAGAACTGCCGGTAAATAGTAATGCTTGACTGCGCTACGAATTCGGATTATCCCGATATATTCTTTCAGAATCCTCTCCTAACGTATCAGTTGTTTGACTCGTTTGTTCGAGCCATCCAGCCCGAGCTTCCAGGATGTAAACCGAAGGAAATACCGGAAGCAGAGAAATTGGCCAACCTACACCGCGTACTTTTCAAACTGCCAGTCGCGCACTTTCGTACGTTGGAGTATTTGATGAAGCATCTCGCACGTGTGGCTTTCAATGGTCCTAAAACGGGAATGACCCCTAAGAACGTGGCCATCGTCTGGGCGCCAAATCTCCTCAGATGTCGTGATATCGAGCAGGGTGGCATCGCTGCCCTGCGTGTGATCAGTATTCAAGCTGTTATTACTGAGTATTTGATTCGGTTTGCGAATCAAATTTTTCGTCATGATTTTAGCATTACGCCAGAAGTGCTCCACGAGCAAATTGGCATTGGTGCGAGTTCGCCAAACTACATCGCGATTAAAAATCAACATTGAAAGCTGGCATTGTTTTAATGTGCTCTGGGTAGTGCGTCAATGTTGAGAATCTCGCTGGTGAAGAAGACTGATGAAGAAGACTGAAGTGACATTTCGTGTGATCAGCATGTTGGTGTCTACAGAACGTATTAGAAATGCAGAATCTCGCGGTGTGAGGCAATGTCCAATCTTGCTCGTGACATATCGTATCTCGCAGTGTCACCATTCATCAACGTTGAGAGCTGGACTCGCACAGCTACTGTCCGATGATACTGTTTGATGTCACTCCGCAATACTTCGTTCTTCCATGCACTCGTAATACTTGTAGTGCTGTTTCGTACAAAGATTACTGAATTTTTAAATATATTTTACGTTCATTGCGCTCGACATTAAAGCTGAATTGTGTGTCGGACCGTAAGCACTCAAGATGACTGAATTACAGTACTTTGCGCTCAATTTAGGGCCATTTGCGTTCAATTTAAGTCTTCTTGCGTTCAATTTAGGGTTGTTTGCATTCAAATTCAGTTCATTTGCAATCAATTTAAGGTTTTTGCGGTCAATTTAGGGTTATTTGCGTTCAATTTCAGCCGATTTGCAATCAATTTAAGGCGCGGGTACCAATCGAACGCGACTCAAACGAGTGAAGCCGTCAATCGAATGTTCGAATCGCACATGTTAGGTGTGTTCAGAATGATGTTAGCGGTCATGATATGCAGTAATTTGTGTTCTAAACCAAACACTGCGGTCAAGCGCACACTGTTTGCATTGAGGTGCCTACATTTTGCGTGCAATTTGACAATCACTTGACCATCGCAGCAGACGATGGATGCGCGTTCGATTTGTCAGGTGTATCAACATGCTGTGATGGTGAAGTAATTGTCAAATTGAATGCAAAATGTGTGGCTTAGAACGCCATTACTCTAGTCTAACTTGCTGTGAATTCTGCAAAAAATGGGTGATACAGAATGTATTTAGATATTGCTGTTTGTCAGTAAATTTCTGCTTGTGGTCCTAAATTGAATGCAAATCGGCTGAAATTGAACGCAACTAACCCTAAATTGAACGCAAATGGCCCTAAATTGAGCGCAAAGTACTGTAATGATTGATTAGTCGTTGACATGTTACCAGTTAGGAGGCAATAAACATGAATGTCGATGACCGCGTTGTGAGTATGGTAGTGAAGTGATGGGTGAGAAATATAGATTGAAAATAAGTGATAGAAATGAAGGCTGGACTGAGGTGTTCGATTGGTGTTCGATTGTCGCGGGCCGCGATTGTCAGTCACGTGGTTGTCGCGTTTCGCGGTCGTCCTGATGATCGGACGAGTTGCGGTCGCTCTTTCTGGTGGGGTCGACAGCTGTGTGGCCGCTACTCTGCTCAAGAGAAATGGTAAGTCGAACGCTACAGGATGTTGAGTTGTCGGTGCGATTGTGGTCGCTGTGCAGGATTCGATGTAATTGGTGTGTTCATGACCAATTGGCGCGATGAGGACGTAACGAGCTGCTCGGAATCCGATCACCTGAACGACGCCAAGCACGTGTGCGACAAGCTCGGCATTCAGTTTCATCACGCCAACTTCGTCAGACAGTACTGGACTCACGTCTTCGCGTAAGTGACTCTCATTCCTGTTTACACTCACACGCACATCTCTATACGGGTTTTATTTTCGTTCTCAGTGACTTTCTGCGAAGTTACCAACTTGGCGAGACCCCGAATCCTGACATTTTGTGTAACAAGCACATCAAATTCGGTTCTTTTCTGCGCTACGCCATCACCGAGCTGCGTTGCGACGCCATCGCGACGGGACACTTCGCGGGCACATCACTGGGCGAGTGCCATCATCAGGGCACAGTGAAGTTGTTGCGTGCCACCGATACCAAGAGAGACCAGACATTCTTCTTGTCACAGATATCGCAGCAGTCCTTGAAGCGAGTCATATTTCCGCTACGGCACTTGACCAAGGAACAGGTGAGGAGTATCGCTCAAGACGCCGGTTTCGAGCACATCGCTAAGAAGCGAAAGGTGGGATTCCTACCGTAGGAACCCAACCCGTGTGTGTTAATTTTCAACAATTCTGGTTTGATCTCCGATCTACAGAGTACGGGCATTTGTTTCATTGGCAAGAGAAATTTTCAGAAGTTTATCCATGAATTTTTGCCCCTGAAGGCAGGCAGATTTATCGATATTGATACCGGCATTGTTTGTGGACAACACGATGGTATGACGACCTATACGATTCATATCGTCGTGTGAATCGTGCACCGTTATTCACTTTTAACTCAATTAAACTTCGTCAGGTGTGCACCTGTGGACATTAGGTCAACGAGCGCGAATTGGCGGTGCAGATGAAGCGTATTTTATCGCTAAGAAGATTGTTCGAACCAATGACATTTACGTTGCGAGAGGAACTCATCATCCATCTCTATTCAACAAATCCTTCATCACTGATAACGTTCACTGGATCGTTGCGGAGCCTTGCGAATTGAGTGCAGGGCTTCCATTCGAGTGCCTTTACAAGTTTCAGCATATTGACGATTTAGAACCATGCACGGTCACCAAATTAAGTGACAGTCAACTCCAGGTTTCGTTAATTAATGCGAAACGCTGTTTAACACCTGGTCAGTTTTCTGTATTTTACAAAGACAACGAGTGTTTGGGAAGTGCTAAAATCAGCGAGTGTGGGCCGTCACTGCTTCAACTGCGTGCTTCCTCAGCTATAGTTGAAGCCTTGTCATAACTAAAGTCGTACATTGTTCGTGTTGATTTATCCTGTGAACTGGACAGTGTATTTAGAAGAGCCATGATAACTTCAACAGTGACTAGTCCACAACAGCAGCCCGCACTAATGGGCATCAACGATACCAAAGCGGGCATGCAAGAGATCGACAAGGAGAAGATCAACGAAATTATTTACAATGCCAGTAAGGACAGTGCCTACTACAAACGACAAGTAGAAAAGCAAAAACGAATTGACGTCGAGATCAAGGAGATGCTCGAAAGGTTGCAGAAGATAACGGATGAAGAAAAGAGGAAAGCACGGACCGAAATGGACATGCTGGCTGAGAAATTAGAAGACGGACGTGATTTGAGCCGAATCATCGTGCACTTCGACATGGATATGTTTTACGCTGCCGTCGAGATACGTGATAATCCTGATCTGAGTGACAAGCCCGTTGCTGTAGGATCGTATCAGATGGTGTCCACGTCGAATTATGTTGCCAGACGTTTCGGAGTCCGTGCGGCGATGGCAGGATTCATAGCGAAGCGTTTGTGTCCTGAGTTGGTGCTCATTCCACCCGACTTCAAGAAGTACACTGCCGCTAGCAATGCCGTCATGAGTATCTTGTCGGAATACGATCCAGACTTGGCGATGACGAGTCTGGACGAAGCGTATCTCGATATAACTGAATACGTACGCGCGTCAACCATCGACAACTACATTGAATTTTGTCAAGATTCGTTTGACAAGCATCAGTTGCCAGATGAGTTATGGGATCGTGCTAACGACATTGTGCACGAAATAAGAGAACGTATTAGACGCGAGACTTCACTGACTTGCAGTGCAGGTCTCGCACCGAACACGAGACTTTCTAAAGTGTGTTCCGACATGAATAAGCCAAATGGTCAGTACCTGTTGCGTGGACAGCGCGAACAAGTGAAGGAATTCGTCAAGACAACGCCTGTTGGTAAAATCTCTGGAATCGGACCCGTTCAACAACAGTATTTGGCCGCTCTGAATATTCGGACGTGCCAAGACCTATTCTTGAATCGAGATATCCTCTCTCTGATCTTCTCCGCTACTTCTGCTTCTTTCTACATTCGCGTTTCTATTGGTCTCGGTAATACACAAGTTCGGAGCGATGATCAAAGAAAAAGCAAGTCCGTTGAGCAAACATTCAAAGACATCAAAAATCCTTCCGAACTGTTCGCCAAACTGCATGCAATATCCAAAGAGCTATGTAGCGATTTGCGTCGGTATAAACTGAATGGGAGGACCATAACTATCAAGTTAAAACGATCATCATTCACCGTCCAAGTGCGTTCATCTACACTGCCTTTCTATACGTCGGATGTTGATGTGGTCTTCAACACTGCCAAGTCTCTGCTTCAGACCGAGCTCTCCACATTGGCTCCCGAAGAACTCAGCTATCGATTGATGGGAGTTCGCGTTTCCAACCTTTCCGATGAGGACTGTGATAATGATGGACGCAAGATTTCGCGGCAATTGACGTTGGAATCGATGCTACCATTACAGAGCAATTCATTTGGAAGTGTTTCCATTCATGCCGCCTCTGCTTCTGCTTCTGACACGAGTGCCTGCCACGAATGCCCGAACTGTCCGAAGGAGTTTCCTACTTTCAATGCTTTGCAATGTCACGCAGATGAGTGTGCAGATAGTCTGCATGTCTCTCATTGCTTCACAGAATCATCACCTCAGCAACAATATGGAGATGTGACTGCAAGTGAAACGAGTCACTCTGAACTCGACGCAACTCACGATCGCTCTAATGTGACTCTTGACACATCGTCAAGCGAGACATCGACGTGTCCCGTGTGCGAGAGGGCCCAATTTGTCGATTTATTCGAGCTGAACAGGCACATTGACGAATGTCTCAATTTCGACATCATCAGAGAGCTCTCGTCAGCCGGGAGTGCGCAATTAGCTACTCTTTCACCAGAAAGCGGAAATAGCCGGAAGCTGAGCGTCAAGAGAAGAAAGAACAGCCAGAAGAAAATTGATCAGTATTTCGGTTCCTCGCAGCGAAGGCATGAGTAAAAGTTACCTCTATGTCTTTAATTACAGTGATTCATTGATTAACTTGTCATGTAAACCAGTTAGATAGAAGATGAAGTGATTAGGCGAAGGTAATTTGAATGGACACACTTTTGAACATATTTGTGCGCAATATGCGCGAGATTGAATCACGTTCTACGGCCTCGCAATAAAGTGTGTACGAACTTTCTCGCATACTTGACTGACGGTGATACTGACGGTGCGGCAGAAGTGATGGTGATGTCTTGCGCGGTGACCACAAATTCGGAGGGAGATGGAGATGGAAATCGATAAAATACTTGTCGCGCAGACGTGCAGATCCGCCTGAAAGTCATGAGTCATTCGCATTGCGATTTACAAATCAATACTATCGAGACGAAAGGCTATTCAGTTGGTCGGTCTTTGTGTCTTGCGTTTGTTTCACTCTCCTCTCTGCTCAGTGTTCTGTACGTTCAATGCCGTAACCCTCTAATTCAGTCTGGTCTTGGGTCGTTATTCTCAAGTCTCGAGACCGCTGACGTCGAATGACCGCAGATCAGAGTCCGATTCGGTCAGCAGGATGCTCCCGTGAGACGTGCAAGAGCGAATTACTCGGACGCAGCAACGTGAACAATCTCGTGGTTGAACGCAATTAGGCTGATGACATATGTTGGAGCGGCATCATTACCATCGACATCACAATGAGCCGGTCACATCGTTACGAGGTGCCACCCGAGTTGACCAACCTTCTACTCGAATTCACCGTCAGTGTGATGATGAACAAGCCTCCCGACCTGATCGAATATGCAGCGAATTATTTTAATCGTTTGCTCGAAGGTACGAAATTTTATCTAGTTACATTCTTGTTCGTATTTATTGAGTTAACAACAACAACAGAACAACAGAATGCAAACAACCGAACAGTGACTGCAACTGTGAACGATCTGGAGAATAATCATTTCGACGAGGACAGCGACATTGATTTCAGTAAGACATCCGATAATTCGTCGCTATGTAAATCTCGTGTGCGAATTGAAATATTATTTCTGACAGGACCACCTGTAAAATTGTCGCTGACAAGAAGAAAATCAGGTAAAATTAGATGATGAGTTGTGAGATGATGTAATTAATGTGGTGTGTTTGTGCTTTGAGTGTTCGCCGAGCATTATGATCCTGCCGAAGACGACGACGATGAAAACGAGAAGATCGTTTACCCGAAAAGCGATGAGCAGAGACAGAGACTTGGCGAGGCTGTCAAAAACATTCTCCTGTTTCGCTCACTAGATTTTGTAAGCATTTCTGCGTCGCCAAGTAGTTATGCTCAACTCGCGAGTGTTAGCGATCACGTTAACGTTCTCGTTGTCTTAACAGACAGAGATGTCCGAGCTTCTAGATGCAATGTTCGAAAGAAAGGTCGAGGCTGGAGAGCTGGTCATACGACAAGGCGATGACGGCGATTACTTTTACGTTATCGAACGGTAAAGACGACGACGATCATGATGATGCCCACCGGCGAATGTGATAACTGTACTGGAATCAATTTCCTGTAGCGGCAAATATCAGATCATCGTAGCGAGCGACGGCGGGTCCGAGAAGATTGTAGGCGAGTATGAAGACACGGGTAGTTTCGGTGAACTTGCGCTCATGTACGAACTACATCACTTATTCTACTATTCTACTATTTTACTATTATACTGCTCATTTTCCAAGTGCGTAATTCGTACATGTTCATTTCCTCCTAGGTACAATATGCCTCGAGCTGCGACCGTCAAAGCCATTACGGATGGCAGCCTCTGGGCCATGGTAAGCCAAAATCTATTTAGAGAAACATTGACTTGCTGTCATCATCTGCGTCTGGCTTTCCAGAGTCGGCTCACATTCCGCAAGATCGTTCTTAAAAGAGCGCACAAGAAGCGGAAAGCGTACGAAGCACTTTTGGAGAAGGTCGACATGCTCAAATCATTGGAAGTCAGAGCAGTCTAGTCAATCCAATTTCACATTTCTAATCTAATTTTTACTTCGCAGCAATACGAACGAATGAATTTATGCGATGCACTAGTTCCCAAACGATACAATGACGGCGAATTAATAATTAAACAGGTTTGTTGCATTGATTAACACAATAGCATAGTCGAATAGCGCATCTTAACGACGTGAATCTCCTGTGAATCTTTTTATTCAGGGTGACGAAGCCGATGGAATGTTTTTCATTGAAGAAGGTGTCGTTCGCATCACAAAAATCAATGATGTGAGTCACCATAATCAATGTCATTTTGTCCTCCCATCTCAACATTCGTGCAGTGCCGTTCTAAGCTTATTAATTAACGACTGATACGTATTTCTGACGAGATCTCTGCCAAGGCGGCTCTGTTTAGGGTACATTCAGCGGCTGGACAGTTACATGCCAAATAATTTATTACTTTTGCACTGTGCAGGTGTTTGCATGGACTAGTTATTAATGAGCCGTCCTTGCTTCCACCCGTTAGTTAGGCACAGAGTAGGACGAAACTCGTAATACAGAAATGACAATGACGCGATAACTAACTGCATTTATCGATTTTTTTTGCCAGGGCGATTCAGGCGAACGGGAATTGTCCCGACTGATGAAGAGTGACTATTTCGGCGAATTGGCGCTGATCACGCACAAACCACGTGCAGCTTCGGCTTTCGCGGTCGGCGAAGTGCGACTCGCATTCCTCGACGTCCAGGCGTTCGAACGTCTCTTGGGTCCATGCATGGATATCATGAAAAGAAATTTCTCACACTATGAAGAATTGCGCTCCAGGCGGGATTTGACCCTCTGACCTGGTTTACGATGGCCCATGGAAATATTGGTAAAGATTTTTGGTCAAAAGCCGACATTTCGGATCTACGACGATGTGCTTCCTCCAACAGGACCTCTGACAGCAACTAAACCAACTTTCGAGTGAATCACATCAGATCAGAACCAGTGAACCACCGATCTGACCCTTGCTCGATTTCTTGTACCAAGTTCCAACAACTCCGTTCGTATTGCTACTAACTTATAATTTAGTGAGTTAAGTTTGATATTGATAATGTAACGAGTTTTCCATTTTTACAATTCGGTTCTTTGCGTTCGGCTTGTTTTCCATCGTGGTAAACTGCGAAAATAGTTAACTATTTTAGTTGTGTTTCTGAAGTGTGTGATGACCGAGAAAATTGACAGCAGCAGACCTCGACATCATCGATGATACGTTGATGCATTCCATCAACTAACCTGTAAGCGTAACAATTTATGTAGCGTTCGTAGTCATATACCTGAGTACGTTGATGATGGTGCCGTCATTACTTAATTATTTACGAGCTGGACTGATTTTTTGGCACTGACTTTCGTCTTTGATTGGCCAAAGTTTGTGTTTTATTGTTAGAAAGATAAAACCGTGTAGACGATCTTGTAATGAAGGAGCTCGAACTGGACTGCGGAGTTAGGAATTGAATTTGGCGCGCGGTGTGTGAT
>JAGGCA010000073.1:50177-64226 GCA_022876805.1 Osperalycus tenerphagus | reverse complement strand
ACAACAACGACCTCCGATGACCTGGACGACGAAGACGCAGCTCCAACAATGTCATCGTTGAGTCTGAGCGACACGAGCCAGATATTTTCGAAGGTAGGTACTGCCGATCATCTACCCTTTTCTTTATTATCCACCTCTACTATCTAATTTTCAAAGGTTCGCTCTCAAGATATCAATTTGCTCAACTA
Organism: Osperalycus tenerphagus; assembly: GCA_022876805.1. NCBI lineage: Eukaryota > Metazoa > Arthropoda > Arachnida > Sarcoptiformes > Nematalycidae > Osperalycus > Osperalycus tenerphagus. Next base: position 64,038 of record JAGGCA010000073.1, on the reverse strand, counting down.
TTTGAGTGTTGGTTACATTTGCGACTTGATGGTCGAAAAGAAAAAAGTCAAGTTCGGCGTCAACGTCACGTCTTCGGAGAAGGCGGATAAGGAGAGTCGCTACGTGAACTTCGATATCTTGCAACTGCCGTACCCAGGGGCAGAATTTTTTCGCGATTTTCGCGATAATGGGTACAATGCTGAAGATTTGGTTTACGACTGGAATCAGCACTTCATCGATGCTCACCTGCTCGTGCCGAACGATAGAATTAGTTCAATGTTGAACGTCGACTGGACCAACTACCGGACGTGGGACGTCGTGAAGCTGACGCAGAATTACTTTAAAGTAAGCATTTATGTTGAATTTCAGTTTTTGTCATGTTTACCCATCTTCGTACATCCTTTTGCGCTGTGCGATCAAGCCAGACAGACTCCAGCAAGCATTTCACTAATGCATAATTTTCTCATTTTCTATTACTCCAAGTTACTTCTTCTGTATATATCTGAAAGTGATCGCGGCATGTTGGTTCACTGCATCTCCGGATGGGATCGAACTCCCCTGTTTATTTCGTTGTTGAGACTATCATTGTGGGCTGATGGCAAGATCCACCAGTCGTTGACGCCTGCCGAAATAACGTACTTGACTGTCGGTTACGATTGGTACCTGTTTGGCCATAACTTGAACGATAGGCTTTGCAAGGGAGAAGAGATTCTGTTCTTCGGTTTCTATTTTCTAAAGTTTATTACGTCCGACGAGTTTTCCGTTGACTATCTCAAGCAAAATTTGACTGCGACGAAGGAGAAGAAGCACTCATCGAGAAATAGTTGCGATTTTCATCTGGAAGACCCACTCTTGTTCGACGATAGTCAATTTACCAAATCGGGCTGTTACGGAGGTAGCACGACTAGCTTGAACAGCAGTTGCAGCTCCGCCAGTACAAGAAGTCAAGATTGCCCTCCGATGTACTTCCCAGGTATTTCCTGAAGAAGGTCTTTAGAGCAGACTGTATACATCATCTTTGTATTTTCCAGTATACAGCAGTGGCGAAGACTCGGTCACATTGCTCAAGTGTTGCGGTGATAGTTATGCGCGGACACCGCCAACACTGACCAACAGCGTGGTGATCAACAATGAGGATGGCAATGATTGTGCCCGGTCGTGCACAAATGGTCAGAGTGGTGTTTCCTCTGTTCAAGACGGTAATCGAGTGGCTGCTCCGTCATCATCGAGCGGCTCATCGCCCGTGTGTAAGTCGCACAGATCGATGGCGAATGATCGCGATAACCAGACGTTGAAAACGAACCCGGTCGCTATTCCGTGTTCGAAGAAGCTGTTGTCGAACATTGCTGAAAGTCCTTCGTCGGATCTGAGCCGTAGCGATAGTTGGCAACTCGTGTCAGAGACAGGAAGCGTTCGTGAGGCGAACTCGAAGGGATCTTTCAGCTCGCCGACTGATTTGCTCTCCTCTCCTAAATGCCATTCTCATTGTAATTCGGCAACGTCGTCGAGTAGTAGTGAGGCCAGACGACTGTCTCAGCAGCACTCGAAGACGCGACAGACTCGCAAGGAGCGACTACAATCTGTGCGAAGCATTTTTTACAACGCTTACTCGGCTGCTGTCGGGTTTCGGTTCAAGAATGGTGCTGATTCTTCGACCACGACCGGCGGATTATCGCAACTAATCGATCATTTCACTGGGACTGTGGGTATTTATGCAAATCGCATCACCGCTCCGAGTCAGTGATGGGTGACAGTGTCGAGCTGATGATGATGGGATCGAAACCGAGACCATTCCCGTTCCGGTGTTCACTGCTTACAGACCCGCGTTTCTGCCCAACTGCTGCCTATCACCCACTTTATTCGCTGATCATTGCAGTGCAAGAGAAAACTATTCAAACTATTTTGTTATGTACTGTTTACAGGTACGTGATTGGTATTGAGCGAACCAATTAGCAACTTTTAACAATGTTAATAACATCATCATGTTATTACCACTGCGATGTTCGCAGAATGCTTCATCCCGAAGAGGGCCAAACACACAACATGAATGTCGCGAAATGTGGAAATGAGTTTACGCAGAGCTATGCTATATTATCGCCTATTATAAAGTACTAGTTTTATATATACATTTTCTCTCTTTTCTCGTACCTTGTTTCTGGAACGAAAAATAGTGTCAGGCAATAAAACACGTCGGAAATTGTGTCAAACGTCGAGAAGCAACTTTCGGTTGGCGAGGTGAGCTGAATAAAGTCTGCAAGTCAAACTCGTCAGGTGAGTTGTGATGCAAATGAGGTAATACAGGGACGAGGGTAGACAGGCAGCAGAAACTGAAGCTGGGAGAAGGAGCAACACGACGAGCGACCAGTAAGGAATGCGTACGAACCAAGTCAAGCTTTCGAATCTAGTTTCATGCCACGTTTGACATTCCTGTCTTCTCCACTTGTTCGCCAGCCATGTCTGTGTCTCAGTGACAAATGTTGATCGTGACGGCGATGCTTAGTGCTCGTCCAGAGTGAAGCGAGTTTAATCAACAATGGATGTGAGCGAAGTTGATGCGCGGATGTTCGGCTCTCATGTCACCGACAACGACCAAGGATGCGAGAAAACATTCACGAATTGGGTGAACGAGCAGTTGCGACAAGCGGGCACCAACATCACTGATCTAAGGAAAGATTTCTGCAATGGGCTCAATTTAATCGCTCTCGTTGAAGTGCTGCAGAGGCGGAAACTGAAGAAGATAAAGAAGCCAGAGAATCGACACCATAACATCGAAAATGTTCAAACGGCGCTCGCCGCGATGTCCAGCGATGGTATTAAGCTGGTCAATATCGGAAGCATAGATATCGTGGAGGGAAACCTCAAACTGATATGCGGCTTGGTTTGGTCACTTGTGTGCCGATACCAAATCGGCAAAACAAACGCGCCACCCAAAAAACTGATGTTGGTCTGGCTTCAGGCTGTTCTTCCCGAATTTAACATCACCAATTTTACGACCGATTGGAACACAGGCATTTCATTAGTAAGAAGTCGTTTCATATTATTTACAGATGTATTATGGAAATGCGGAGAGTTACACATTGATTATTACAGAGTGCACTCATCGAATACTGCAAGCCTGGTCTGCTGCCCAAGTGGAGAAGTTTAAATCCGAAAGACGCAGTCAAGAATTGCCAAGTCGCTATGCAGATTGCGGCAAGTCAACTTAATGTACCACCGTTGTTGACGCCAGAAGATCTCAGCCATCCGAAATTGGACGAGAGGTCTGCCATTACATACTTGTCGTACTTCATTAAGCAAGACAGTCCAGGATATAAAGCGTCATTATCGTGGGTTCAAAGTGTTCTTCGTGATTCTTCAATTAAGAACTTCACTGTGAGTTAATCAAACAATGTTTAGGTAACATTATTTCACTTTAACCCGTTGCAGACTTGTTGGAATGATGGAATTGCGCTCGCTTCCTTGGTCACCGCATTGGGCGGAAATGTGAGTGATAATCATTTATTACTCAATGTGACAATGACAATTTGCAAGTTGACCTGAGTAACATTTATGATGAATGATTTCTCGTTAGGTCCCCGGGTATCCTCAGCTTAGCAAAGAGAAAATGCACTGGGAACAAAATTTGCAGGTAATTAATTAATGTAGGTGATGTTGATTGCGCCCGAGTTGACCCTAGGTAGGGCATAAATTGGCTCTTACAGAAAGCCGCGTAAGTGTCCGATACTTGACATTTTACATTTTACATTTTACAGTTAGCCATAAACGCAGCACGTTATTTGGGTGTCGAGCCAGTGTTAAAAGCGAAATATTTGGCTGATCCCGAGGTAGAGCATTTCGGTGTGATGGCTTACGTGGCGCGATTCCAATTTATCAAGACGAAGAAGCGCGACAGAATCCGAGTGGCCCTTAGTGGTATTAGCACGACTATTCACGTTGGCCAGAAAGTGAGCAAGCAACTCTGTGACAATGGTCAAAACTTTGAACGGTGTTTGTCTTGTAGGTGTGCTTCCAAATCGAGATTCTCGATTCTTCCTTGGAGCTGGAATTGATTCGAGCCGAAGTTCGTAGCCCTCAGCAGAAACTCGTCACTTGCCAAATCACACTAAACAAATCTGGTGGAAGTGGATTCTTCACGCCTCTTGAGATCGGCACGCATGAAGTGAGCTTGAATGTCCCATATTTCGGTTCCGGCGCTGATTAAGTTTTGTTTTGCAGCTTGTTCTCTTTTACAAGAACGACATGATCGCCTCCCCCCTGCTTTTCAACGTGTTAGCCGACTTGACGAAAGTATCTTTTTCAGGAATTGATCCGTGTGCAATTGGTTCCTTGGTTGAAATCCTTGTAGGTCAAGTACTACTCAGTACCTGTACTGACTAAAGAGAACGGAGCTTTGCAATTGCTTATTTGTGTTTACTTTGGTGCGTCCTACAATCAGGTAAATTCGAATGGTGTCGGGGATGGTGACGTGCAAGTGGAAGCGATTTCTCCGTCCGGAATGAAAGTTTCGTGCGATGTTCAGGAGAAGGGTGGCCAGTGCAGTGCCACATTCACACCAAACGAGCAAGGTGAGCACCTAATTGCGATCGAACTTGTGTGAAACGGTCTGACTCGTGATTCTTGTTCGTCACAGGCGAGTGGAGGATCACTGTCATGTATTCCGGTAACCACATAAACGGCTCACCATTCTCGTGCCTGGTATACGACATCTCCAAGGTCAAAGTTCATGGCATTGATTACGCCGTTAGCGGACAAGAAACATCATTCATTTGCGACGCCACTCAGGCGGGCTTCGGTGTCGTGAAATACAAGATCGAAACTCCTGACGGAAGCGTTCAGTTACCAGTGAAGATTGATGAGCGATCAGAAGGCTTATCGCACGTCTCGTTTACGCCGTCACTCGCTGGAAAACATCACATTTCGGTGTGGTTCAATTCTGTTCATGTTCGCGGATCACCCTTTACTCTAACTGTGTTGAGTCCTGGTGAGAGTTTGCCTCACATCAGGAGCCTTGCGAAATATTTGAAACCAACACCGAGTCCTCGTTCCACGGTGCACAGTGGCTCGCCAACGGATCATCACCGAGAGTGCATCGAGAACATTACATCGATGTTAAAAAGTGCGAATGTCGCTGAAGAGAACGCGAACTTGTCAAGAAGTGAACAAGGTCCTATCAGGGTGCTTGCCAAAGAAGACGAAACAAAACTGACCACGGGCCAGAGATTGGCACATCCCGAAAAGCTGGTCTCACCGTCTTCGAGCATGGGTTCGACGAGGCGACCACTTCCCGCCATTCCAACATCGAGCAATCGAGCGCACAAACTGCTCAACCTGTTTCGCGTCAGTGCCGAAGGTCCCGGGCTGAAACTGCTACCAGTCAAGCGACCGGTAACTTTCACTGTAACTGCGCCTGGTTTCGAACAAGACGATATCAGTGTGGTGGTCACGGCGCCTTCTAATCGCGAGATTCCGTTTAGGATGGATACTATTAAACCGGGCCAGTACGAAGTTGAATACATCACGCCGGAAGTCGGAGAGCACGTCATCGAAATAATGGCACTGGGAAAACCGATTCCCGGTAAGTGTCTTTGAGTCTCGTCACGATCAAATATGCTGTAATTCACCTGCAGGTAACCCATTCCGGAGCTCGGCATATGATGCGACTAAAATTAAGGTGGGACCAATATCGAATGGAGTCGTGGGCAAGCACGTTCAATTCGAGATCGACGGTAGTGAAGCGGGTTCGGGAAATCTCGAAATCCTGGTGAACGGCGGTAGAGTGACGAGCGAAGTGAAGAACTTGGGAAACCACCGATTTTTGGCATCTTTTATACCACACACTGCCAGCGTTCACACAATTGAAATGAAGTTCAACAACGAGCACATTCCGGGCTCGCCATTCAAGGTAACGCTGCAAATTCGATTTTACTGTCTATTCATTCTTGGTCATGAGAAATCAGTAAATGTCAAACGTATTTGTGTTTTTCCACAGTCCGACATTCTACCGACACCAAACCATCCGATGGCCATCCTGAAGAAAGGAACATTGAGAATCCAGAGCTTGGAGACGTTTGCAGTCGGACAAACGCACTCGTTCGACATCATTGCACCAGGCTTCCGAAAAGAAGACATCGACGTTACAATCGTTGGGCCATCGAAAACTCTCGCTGTACAACGGCGCATTTTAGATCTACAAAATGACGCGTTCCGCGTCTATTTCAGCGTCTCCCTGGTCGGTTCTTACACGTTCGATATCAACGTCGTGGGCCAGCCCCAGTTGCGGAACTCGTTCACTTCCAAAGCATTCGACATATCGCGCATACAAGTTACCGATATACCGAAAAAATGTCACCTTATGCAGAAATGTGAATTTCAGGGTGAGTTGTGCAACGTGGTCTGTTGCATCAACCTTCTTTAATTATGGTGATTTCGCTTGACAGTGGACGCGTCACAAGCAGGCGAGGGACAACTGGAGATAGCAGTGAACGAGGGCGAAGTGCCCAACCAGGTAAGTCTGAATGGGTTCAGTTTACATTAAATAGTTGTGCACAGTGGACAGTGGACAGTGCATAAGTCTCTGTGCACTGCTATTCTAACTTTCAATGAACTCCTCATCAGGTTCAGGTGCTCGGTAACGGCAAGTGTCTTGTCAGTTTCAAGGTATGTAGTTAATAGAATCGTGAGTCTAGTAAATCACTGATATCATACTGTCATCACCACTTTCCTTTCTTTCACTAACCCCGCATGTTATATCAAGCCGGAAGTGTGCGTGCCGCATGTGGTCGACATCAAATTCAACAACGAGCACATTCCCGGTTTGCCATTCAAGGTAAGCTCTATGTAGTTAGTAAGTAGACAATCGCAAGCAAAAGCAACTAATAGTTGACCTCTCTTCTAACGATAAGCATCACTTCTCTTCCATTTCAGGTCGAAGTTTATGACGCAACACAAATCGCTGTGGATTTGTCTCCTATTGAGTTGATTCCGGCTGGAAGACCCGCGAAGTTTAGAATCGGGTCCAGCGCTGTGCTGCAAAACAACAACAATCTGAAGATAACCATCACAGGTAAGACTGTTCCCCTGTGCACTCTGCTATTATAGCCGTGCTCATGACAATTTCCCGCACAAGGTCCCTCCGGCAACTTGGTACCTGTGAATTTGAACGTCGAGAACGATACAACAATTTGCGTGTTCGTTCCACTTGAAGTCGGGCCGCACATGATCGCCATCGAGCACTCAGGACGACCAGTTCGTGCGTCGCCGTTCATAATAAAGACGTATGATGCAAGAAAGGTTCTCGTCACCCCGGAGAAGGTAAGTTTCACCGTATTTGTAGGGCGACAGTTTTCGGGTTTAACCCGAAACCCCCGATATATAACCTGCCGGATTAGAAAATCAAAATTCAGGTTGAACCCGATGAAACCCGGAATTTCAACCTGAGGTCAGCGAAACTAGCATCAAATTCCTATGAAATTCCTGGGAGATCGTCACGGAGGAAAGACGAATTGCCAGAGACCTTCTAGGTTTTTGTCACCTGAGTGAGAAACTCTGTCTGAAAACCTGAAAATTGCGCCATACGCTGATTGTCATTTGTTCCGGCCGTAATTGTATGTTTTATTTGATTCCCCTGTCTTTCAATCGAAGCATGCCTGCATTGGCAAATCCGTGCAGTTCATCGTCGATGCCAGCAATTCGGGAGAGGGCAATCTGGAAATTGCGGTCAATGCCAATGGCCAGAACATCGTTACTCAGGTCAACCCGATGGGTGGTGCGAAATTTGGTGTCACTTTTATGCCGAACGAAAACGTTGATCATTTGGTGACCATCACATTCAATTCGGAGCCAGTTGTGGGTTCGCCTTTCAAGGTGCTTGTCCATCCAGACATGGACAAAGTGAGTGTGAGTGGAGCTGCGCTTCACGTTGCCAAAGTCGGACAACCGGCAATAGTCGTCGTGCACAATGTTGCCGATAGAAATGATGTCGTCGCTAAAATCGAAGGTATCCCGAAACTCGCAACAGCTTTCAGAATGATTTCTCTAACTACTCGATTCACTCTATTAGGTCCTGATGGGCAGTTGATTCCTGCTACTCTCCGGAGAGATGCCACATCCAACGCTGTTTTAGTCGAGTACATGCCCACAATCCCAGGTCAGCATTGAAAGCAAAGTGGTTCAAATGCGGACATAATATGGACATTTGGCATTTATATTCTGTCCAATTTCCAGGCGAATACTTTATCCACTTACACTACAAAGGAAGTTCAATTGCAACTTCTCCATTCACGTCTAAGGTGTATGACATCAGCAAGCTGAAGGTTAAGGAAATGCCCAAAGATATCGTGATTGGGAAGCCAGTCACATTTATCGGTGCGTAGAGTTTACATTCAATTACTGTTCTTGTCACTATTGGAGACTTGTAATTCTAGTGGACGCTGCTCATGCTGGTCCGGGAAACTTGGAAATCATTGTGAACGGCGGTCGAACGCCTTCGACGCCTCAAGCTTTGGGTCCAAGTCTATACGCCATTACCTTCGTGGCAAATGACTCCGAAGTGCACTTTGTCGACGTCAAGTTCAACGGAGAATCGGTCATGGGTGCGCCGTTCGTCTGTAATGTGCTGGACGCCTCCAAACTTATCGTTCGCAAAGATGGGCTCGAAAGGACACCGGTTCAGAATATCGCATCTTTTGTGATCGAATCGAACGGGACTGAAATTATCGAGAATAATATCGTCGTTTTGGGTAATATAACTTGCCTGTCAATTTGAACGCATTGATCTTACGTGAATTGTTTTTTTCTTCTCAGGTCCGAATCACAAACAGTTGATGACCCAACTGACTGGAGATCGTCAAACTGGATACAAAGTCGACTTCACTCCTGTCGAAGTTGGCGATCACTTGATCGATGTCAAAGTGGCCGGAAGCTCGGTTCAGGGTTGTCCATTTCTGATCAAAGCGTACGATTCGAAAAGAGTTCGAGTGTCTGAAATTTCGAGCGGCACAGTCGGGAAGCCAATTTATTTCTTCAGTAAGGTCATCCCATGGCTGCTCATCGAGTTGCGGATTGATGAGTGATTTTCGTTCTAGTTGATGCGAGTCAAGCCGGAGCCGGCAATCTCGAAATAATTGTGTCGGCGAATGGCAGAAATGTGCCCAACTATGTGCAATCAGAAGGAAATGCCAAATTCAGAGTAAGCCATTGATTACCAATATGCATATGTAAGTCGCTTGCGGAACTTTGGCATGTCTGAATTACCGATCATGAATCGATATAATAAGACATGGTGTCAACATGACACTGCCTGCTCGAACCTGCGGTTCATGAGTGAGACTAACAGGTGTAACATCGAGTTGCTGATGATCGCTTACTTAATCCGTTGACATTCCGCTATAAAACTTCGCTAACTCGCAATAAAGGGAACAGTATCTTGTCTCTCTCCTCTCCTGCTCTTCTCGCTTGTTCACCACATAAATATAATGATGCTGATAACCACAAACTCCTTTTTCCAGGTTAACTTTAAGCCCAATGAGCCCACAACGCACACGTTGAGTGTCCGATTTAATGGCGAAGCAGTTCCAGGCAGTCCATTCAAGGTACATTTCAAGCCATTACGTCCACGTTACTGACCAAGCCTTCCGATTACCTAGTGCCAGATCATGCCAGTGGACAGTTCGCAGTCGCTCATTTCGGGACCCTCACTGCGAATGGCTTCCCTTTCGAGAGGCATCGAGTTTACGGTCGAAAATGCTGGCGAAGGCCATAAAGAATGCAAGGTCTTCATAACGAGTCCGTCTGGAAAGAAGAATCTGGCAGAAGTGAGTCCTTTCGATAAGGGATTCAGCGTAAGTTTTTTGCCGACTGAAGTCGGTCCCCATCAAATACTCGTTCTTCTGGACGCCGTCACCGTTCCAGGATGTCCATATCAGGTATGCACGCGTTTCATCCATTTTCGAATCTCTCACATTTTCTTTTCCAGTGCAATGTGTACGACGTCAACAAAGTTAAAGTAACTGGACTCATCCCTGGATTCGTTGGTAAACCGATCACCTTCCAGGTCGATGCATCGCAAGCCGGTGAAGGGACGCTCGAACTCGTTGTCACTACCAGAAAGTCTTCTGTGCGAGCTGAGGTGTTGATGAAGAGCAGAGGCCTGTATAATGTCACCTTTGTACCACAAGAGAAACTGTCACACTACGTCAACATATCGTTCAACGAAGAAGACATCACCGGGTCGCCATTCAAAATCGACATCAAAGATGATCCGATGGTTAACGACAATTTAAGCAGGAACAAACCGATGCGAATCGCATCCAGTGAAAGTGAGCGACAAACTGGCGGTCTTGTCGGTTCCATAAACGTTGTGGAATTTGATGCTGCTGAAGATGATCACGATGTGCGTGTTGTTGGTCCTCAAGAATCAGTGGTCCCATTTTCATTCAAGAGACTCACCGAGAACAAGATTCGAGTTGAGTACCAAGCGCGAGAGGTTGGGCTGCACAAGATTGACGTCTTCACGAAGAGAAGTCCAGTGCCGAAAAAGACGCTCTCGGTCGAAGTGTGTGATCCGAGCCGCATTAAGTTAGTGAACGTCCAGGACGGTGTACTCGGACGAGAACAGTCGTTCAAAGTGGACGCTTCTCGTGCTGGTCGCGGAGACATCGCAATTTATATCACCTGTGGCGGCAAGGAAGTCAAGCAGGAAGTGAAGGAAATCTTAAGCGGCATATTTAGCGTTGTTTATGTACCGCTCATCGACTTACCTCATTTAATTGATGTGCGATGCAATGATTATCCAGTACCTGGATGTCCACAGGCGGTCGAAATTCGAGACCCGACGCAGTGCATCATCGTCCACGGTCCCGGTCTGAAGTCTTGCATACCCGGCAAGCACAACGCGTTCATCATTGAAACGGGTGGCTTTGCGTCAGCGAAAGATTTCGATGTCATCATAACAGATCCTGATGACAGATCGCCCATTCCTGTGAAGTGCTACCAACAGAAAGACGGCAGTTTGTTGGCAGAATGGATACCCCAACGAATTGGTGAGTTCGGTTCGCTTTGCTCTTGTTGTTGCTCATATTTGTCTTTCCGTTCAGGTCCGCACAAAATCGATGTCCTCTACTTAGATAAGCCTGTGTCTGGTTCACCATTCAGGAGCGAGGCCTTTGACGCATCGAAAGTCGTACTTGAAGAAATCAAATCAACGACTTTCGCCGTTAATGAAAAGATTTCATTTAGACGTACGTGATTACGATCTGCAATTTGGGATGTGATCTGATAATCTGTTTATTGCGCAGTTACTCGAAAGAGCGCTGGCTATGCAGAACTCGACGTGACGGTAACGAGTCCACTCGGAAGGCACTTGCCGATCGAAGTCAAAGGCACTCCCGATGGAGAAGGAGAGCTCATCAATTTCACTCCAACTGTGCCAGGCAAATACAAGATCGCCATCACTTTCGGAGGCATAGAAGTGCCAGGTAAGTGCAAGCTGTAAGATGAGCAGATAAGTTACGCACAATGCATTTTTTCGCTCTCGCTCTCTTCACAGGCAGTCCAATTACTTTCATTGCTCAAGAAGGGGGAACTCCAAAAGTGGATGGCAATGGCTTGGTGAGCGCTCTCGTCAATGAAACGGCATCGTTCGTCATCGACGCCGATGGTCTCACTGGAAATCCCGAAGTTCGCGTTCAAGGTGCGCATCCCGAATCCCGCATCCCCAGTGCCAATTTAGATAATTTAGATAAATGACTATTTGATCAGGTCCCGAATCGGAAGTGACTTGCAGTATCGAGAAAAGCAGCAACAACTTGTACGTAGTGCGCTACGTTCCATTAGAAGTTGGCCTTTACGATGTGCGCGTGCTGTGGAATGGCCTCCAAGTGCCAGGTACGGAACTTGTCCATCAAAAGGATCTTCTTCCATTCCTTTTTCTGTTCTTGTGTCGGCATCGCTCTCATATCTCATTGAATTACTATTACAGGTAGCCCGTTCCATCCCCGAGTTGTCAATTTGCACAACGTGCGAATAATTGGAGGCTGGGAAAATATTCTAGATGCTAACCGAAGAATACCTCTAGTTCTTAACGAGACCAAGAGAATGGTTTTCGATATTACTGACGCGGGCCCAGGGTCACTACGAGTCGAAATCAAAGCTCCAGACAGCATTATAGAACCGCAAGTTGAACAGACATCACCTTACAAATTCAAGATGAGTTTCACACCAAAAATTGAAGGTAGGGCGGCCAGTAGATAGATAGATAGATAGAGTTGGTTTTATACGAAACACTGCTGATATGATGTATTAATCGCAGCATTTATTGTTATGCCGGTTTTTACAAATCAGTTTGTCTTCTCGTGTTCCCATTTAGGCGATTACTACCTGCACTTGTATTTCGCCGACCTTCGTCTACCCTTCTCTCCCATCCACTGCATTACTAACCTCGTTGTGCCACCGTCGGAATGTCCCACAGTCGTGCTCAGAGGTCATGGTTTGGCCGGTGCGCGAGTGGGAGAAGAGGCCGAGTTCACAATCGATGGCACGGAAGCGGGTGCAGGACGGCCGGAAGTGACTCTCACTGGAGTTAAGGCCGACATTGCCATCAAACTGGCGCCGGTTACTGGCAAGATATACAAAGCTACATATTCACCATCGGTGCCTGGTAAGCGTCTCGAGTGCATCCAGTTCTGTTCAGTTGAAGAGAATGTCTAGTGAGTAGTCACGAGTTGATGTACAATTGTACTTATTGCCTGTCTAGGGACGTACTTGTTGAATGTGTTATGGGGGCACAAACAAGTGAAAGGATGTCCTCTCAAAGTATCCATCTTGCCAAGTTGCGACGCAAAGAGAGTTCTCTGTAGCGGAGAAGGCTTGAAAAGTCTTCATGGAGCTGTTGGCAAGGAAATTAAAGCTTTCATTGACACCCGAAAAGCAGGACCAGGAGAACTAACATCTCATTGCATCGGACCTCACAAAGTGGCTTACTGCGAACTCCTTGATCAGATGGATGGCACCTTTACGCTATTTATTAAACCGCAGGAAGGAGGCCGTCATCAACTCACAATTAAGTACGGCGGCGAGCACATACCAGGTGAGAATAACTGACGAGCGATGAGTGATTAACTGTAACTATAACACAAATACATCCATTCAGGGAGTCCTTTCACTCTGCGTATTGCCGGGGCCCCCGATGCATCGAAGGTTCGTGTCTACGGGCCTGGCATTGAGCACGGCGTTCTGCCATTATATCAAAGCCGTTTCATTTGCGACACTCGCGGTGCGGGTGCCGGACAACTGACAGTACGAATTCGTGGACCAAAAGGTACATTATTATGGTGAAAATGAACAACTTACTCAATCTTCTGTTCTGTTGCGACAGGCGCGTTCCGCGTGGAGATGCAGCGAGAAAGTCAGAAAGACCGCACCATTCTGTGTAAATACGACCCAACTGAACCAGGCGATTACCGTATCGAAGTCAAGTGGAGCGGGGAGAACGTGCCCGGCTCCCCGTTCATGGTGATGATATTCGACACCCAAGAAGAGCTCAACAGGTACCTGAGTGGTCAAACGGCGTCACCTCCAGCTGCGACCCCGTTCGCAACGGCGGACTTCTTTGGTGGCAGTTTGGCGTACAGCACGGGCTTCGGACAACTGTCGTGGCGAGGATCAACTAATGATATTTAAACTTGTTACTGTCTCATCCACGTACTTACGCCCGTTTTTTTATTATTGATTATAAATCTCGCTGTATCATGAGATGAGTGGAATTCGTCTTAATTCGGTTGTCGAGATTCCCGAGTGGGGAACATGAAGAACTGCCTGGAGTGCATCGTTGGGTCTGTGCCCTGGTGACATGAACGATAACCAGACGAGATGAAGGACCAGATC